>CALNHX010003876.1:0-139636 GCA_940337035.1 Agriotes lineatus | reverse complement strand
GAGCAGAAAGAATTGATATAGGCCTGTAATTTGAAATGTTGCATTTCTTTCCAGATTTATACTTCACCAGGCAAATTTTATGGTTACCCTTTTATTATTCAAACAGTTTTATTAATAAAATAGGGTTTATTTTAAATATTTTCATCTCCAAATTGTTTTCGTTACATTTTTCACAATTTGTTATTTCTGATAATGGAAACAAGGTGCTTAACGATAACATATTTTTACTTTCTACACTCTATCTTATATTAATTTGATTTATCTATTACAATTACGTATTTTTCATTCATTTCAAACCTTAATTTTTAAAATATTACCACTTTTGAACCCATCTGCTTTTCAAATAGCCATATCCTACTCCATTACAGATTCCTCTTATACTTTTTTAAAAGCATAATAATTATTTACATTCCCAGTTCAAATCTAAATAGATCTTGGTTATTTTCAATCATTGTATTCCCTTAATCCTTTCCAAAACGCGCATCACAAAGACGGTTTTTAAGTTCAGACTTCTAAATTGGATTCAACTTCGCTCAATAATGCGATGTATTGCACCTTGTATGTGTAAGTTATAAAATTCTAACTCAGTGAATTTTCCCCCAATCAGCACGTATTAGTCGCCTACTGTTTATGGCTCAGTGGCAATTTTTGTTCTCTCACGTACTGACAATGTTTCTTTAGCCACATTTTAAAGTCTACACATTACCCTTTTTCTGTGACGTTTGAAATAACAAAACATAGCGTTTAAAACGTATGTCTTTTATTACATTGATATTCAAAAAGCTCATTTAGATCGCAAGTAGTAGACCTTGAAAAGAATTTGACATATACCTAACCTTTAATGTAAGGGGTACTCTAAATAGCACATTATTCAAATTAAGACATTATTGACCTATGTAATCCGACGTTTCTCCTCTTCGAAGAAGTCCCTAACGCTTAAAATACGATTTTAGGCTTGCTTGCTTGCTTATTATTGCGCGTTATTTTACTATCATTTTGGAGAAATGTCACATTGACAGTATTTTATAACAAGCCATACTTAAAGCACACCTGGCCAAAAACTGCAGATTTTTTTTTCGTCCAGTTTCTCATTGTTAAATAAAGAGAGAAAGTTGTTACGTAACAGCAAAAGGTTAATGTGTAGACCTTACTGCCTTTGTGGTACATTTTACATATTTTGACCTTCATTCTTCTGTGAGATTCAACCAACTTTAATCTCAGAAAAAGCCACATTCCAAACCCGTCTTTCCGCATTCTATCATAAACTTGAATATTCTAAATTTTCTTAGGAAATTCTATCTCAAAAATAATTACATGACAAATTTCTGAACGATTACTTAAATTACAATCCATTCGCCCAACAGCACAAATTGTCACACCATACATGAAAACAGGGCGAAAACGGAGTTTCTGACATTTTTTTCTGAAGTTAGTTTACTTTAGAAACCGAGTTTTCAGGGTGTGAGGCGTTTTGTGTCCGAATACCTTTACTACACCTCAAATTGTGTAATAGCTGTCAACTATTAACAAGACAACAACTAAGAACTCCCTCGCAATTGTCATCATCGCATACAAGGGTTGCGTAACCGAACTCGACTAAAAATCGTCGAACCAGCAACCACTACAGAAATACTAAAAATAAGACGCGTTGCTTCGCTGTACACAAAGAAAGTGGAACAATCTGATTTGAATCGTACTGCAATTCGTGAGTAAAAACGATACAATGAGAGTTCGGCATACAGGAGGGTGCCTGTCTTGTGCTACCTGCGGGCGCGTGGCCACAAACCAAGCCTCTGATACGGTTCAGTTATAAAGCTGTATCAACCAAACTGCAGAATTGTGGTGCAACACTTTTCTCTAATATTATGGCCTCAAATCGTAAAAGCGAAAGGACTTCGGAAGTCGTACTTTCTTCCAGGGTAGCTGAACAGCACTCCAAAACTACTAATAAACTTCTTGCTAAGATGTTCCTCATGAGATGGCATCGGAGCCTCAAGACGAAAATATATACACTAAGCGGGTGGCATAAAGAAAAGTCTTGAAATATTTCAATACCGTGAAGTGACTATAAAAGCAAACTTTGAATAACCTACCAGAGGGTAGAACGCAATCTGAAGTGAGTTTATGTCTGAAATATTCTTGAATGATGGCACTGCTAGACAAATTTCAACGGCTGCATGTACCACACATCAATGTTCCTCAAGAAATTGCAAGATGTCGCAAGAAATAAAAATCTAGAAAGTGCATCTCCGAAAACCTCTATACCAAGATACCATCAGTAGGTAATCATTAATCTACCCAAGATGACTACAAGAAACCGATTTCTCCTACATAAGAAATCTTTCAAGAAGTTCCCAAATTTTCCTACTTTTCACATTTACACAAAAATAGGCAAGGAGGCTACGCAACTAAACATACCTAAACGAGAAAGTGGCGTTCGTGATTGTTTGTTTGTTTGTTAATGGACAAGGTCTAGGCATGCAGAGTACCAGGTACAGCTGCGGAAACATAAACCGGGACAAGTCATGTAAGACAATTTTTCACAATTTGAATATTGCAATTTTGCCTTCCTAAGTCTTCATGAAATCCTATCTACCACATACCAATGAACCAAAAAGAACTTGTTGATGCAATATAAGCAACTTGGGATAGCACCAACAATGAATTCATTCAGACAATTTAACTTAGGCAAATTTTAGTGTCCGCTTTATATTTCCGCAGCTGTACCTTAGACACCGACTGCTTTGGTCATATTCCAAATAAATTATATTTGCAAATAGATACCTTAACATAATTATTGGACATTTATTAATTTTAAATTAAGCATAATTTTTAAGCGTTTCATAAAGGTTTTGAAAAGCTTTTACTTTTTATTTTCTTTCTTTTTGTAAAAAATAGATTTGATATTTTAAAGCAGCTTCCCACTATGTTACAGTTTCAGTCCCATCGTTGTGAGCTACGGTAGCACGTCTGTTAGCCCCTGTGTCAAGACGTTAGCAAATGAGACGTGTCCTACGGCCTTTTGTAAATTAATTTCCTTGTTTGTTAGCTAGCTATATACTCATGAAAATTTCAAATACCCCAGTCATGATTAGAGATGAACACTGTTTACCCAAAAACAAGAAGCTGATTGCTAAAAACACGAAGCTGGTTTTCACCTGCAGTGTTCTCCTGCCGAAATTGATTCCAAACAGATGCACAAAAAAGGCAGTTGACTAACACAAAGATATTGTCTTAAAAACGCACACAAAGGGCAGCAAAGAACACAAAAGAAAATGGGATTACAACCTAGAATGCACAGCAATTCCTAATCACAAGTAAAATAAAAATTTATCTGTATCTCCCATAGGAATATATTCAAACAACATGTAAACAACGTCAAAATAATTGTCATAAAAGCGTACGTGGTAAGTATGGTGCTGTATTGTTATCATACATGATAAAGTGGAGCAATTCACGTACGTAACGTATGTCCCATAAGTTTTGAGAAAAATATTAACAGCTATATTTCATGTTGCTTTAATTTTATATTAAATGCAAGGACAAGTAATTATTTCTACAGCTACTTTTAATAGAATTATATGCTTAACTACTGATAATGGTTCATGTTCTTCAACTCCAACCAAATTGAAAGCATTTTTTCTATAATAAACTACAACGGATTTTTTTCTCAATACTTATGGGACATACGTTAGGCGCATTCCTTTAAGTGTGATTTTCGCAAGGCTGTACGGACCGCTTATCGCTAAAGCTACAAACACTTCCTCTAAAAAGTTACCTTGGAATCCGCGAGGCCTGCAAATTACAAAGTACCCTCGAATCTGCTCGTTCTAAATTGCGTTACCAAATCTAAAACGGTCCGATGCGTGGAAATTTTCCGTGTGCGATGTGGGGATTTACCCTGATGCTAGTTCTAGTGCTGCGATGGCGGATGACGTCACGAAACCCTTGGAACATTTCAAAAGCTTCTTTGGGATGCCGCAATATATATTTACCATGAAAGTGGCGATTCCTTGACACGAAAACTCCACTTGCTGCACTCAATACTTATTCAGCACACTTTAACACGAGAAGGCTTTCTTAAGACGCTTCTATTTTACTTGCCGCAGGCTCATTAAATAATAGATGTGTAATTATCTGCTACTCTGACTGTGACAGTTATACCGAATATCAATATTGTCATGATTATGGCCTTGCAATTGAAGAATAAAAAATATAATTAATACCTTATTTCAATTGGAAGGATAAATGACAATACAAGTTGAGTTGTAGTTTTATTTCTTTGGAAAACTTTATTTTATGTGCATTCTTATAAATTTAATACAAACTGCTAGTTCAACGATAACATTAATTTGAGGATTAGGATATATTTATTAAAGTTATATTTCTTAAAATGGTGATAATGTACATTATTTAATATAAACACAGTAATATGTAGTTGGTAACTAAACTGGATGCTAAGAGATATGAGGTATTAAGAATAAAACAAAGTGTTTCAATATTATTTGAACAGTAAGACACTATAATCTAGAATATGGAATAAATTTAAAAGTATCCTGGAAGTTTTTATTGCATAATTTGTTAAATAAAGTACAATTTAACCAAGAAAGGTCTTATTAGTAAAAATAATAAATAAAATAATAATCCAATAGTCTCAAAAGAAAATATATTGCTCACAAATGAACTGGACCACCCATAAAATTGTATTTGTTACACTACGTCATAAAAAATATATTGCAAAAGATGCTCTCTAAGCTCTACGTTTCGGATGCCAATAATAAATTGTAATATTTAATAAGTTAATATTTTATGCCTTGCTCAAAGTTTTATCTGTGGGTAAATTTAGGCTGGTTAAAAATGAAATGTAACCCTCAATGACTCAAATAAATGGTTGCATTCCCCTCTTCCTATTTTATTCAATTGCAATTATTTATTACCCTAGCTCAATGGAAAAACATAAGCTTTTTCTCAGGTTAGGTTCAGCAGTTGACTATATTTTTTATTAGAATTTTACTATAGCCAGCAATTCTAAATCAGTAGTTTAAATACGCAACGTTAGTCAAAATCTTCACCATCTGTCAAATTACACAAAACGTTCGCCCAGTGCGACAGCGATTCTTTGAACGTTTAAACTCGTAAAAATATGAGAAAGAATCAGGTAATTATTCAAATTTTCGCGCTAGGCGACAATTAACACTGTTTTGTTTTAGTAATGACGTAGAACAGATGCCGTCTGCTCAATTGTTTTGGTCGCTTGGGATTCTTGCTAAATTTGCAAAATTTGATGACGCCTTGCTTATTACGCAAACTACGGCGTAGCTGGAGCCTTTGAAACGAGCAATCCTCCTCGGCAAGGTTGATCTCGTATTTTGCTGCTTTTCCCCAAACTTTAACACTTAAATCGCAGGCATAACCCTACCTCGTTTGCTGGCTTCGGAGCCGCTTGCGGCAATGCTGCTTGGATTTCCTGCTGGAGATACTCGTCTGGCTGCAGGTGTAGAGGTGGCACTCTTGCAGACTCGTACTATGCCCTGGGCTGCTGTTCTCTGGTTCCCGACGACTTATTCGCTGGTAGATGGGGCCCTCAAAATTTTGAAGTGCTCGCTGCCGATGCCCTCGTAAATGGGATCGGAGAAATTTTAATTTTTAATGTTGCGGAAACTGCTGCAACCACTTGTACATGCACTTGGGCACTTTGGTAATAAAATGCAATACTTTTTAACTTGTAAAATGTTCGTTTAATGGTCAAAAATTATATTTTAATGTGAAGCACAGAACTGAGAAACCTGTAATAATTATAATTTACTTGTTCTTTCTTGTTTAACAAAATAACATCAAGTTGCTAGGATACGGTGTTATGCTTATGTTAATGGAAATTAGGTTTGATAATTAATGGACATAAAAATAAATAAATTTGAGTACATAAATTAGAATTAACATTTTTCTTAAATCTAAATGATTGTTTTTCTCTTACAACTAAAATTGTTCCATTGCGTCGCACACACAAATGTTTTTTATTATTTGGTCACTGCACTGCTTTGCACTATTTTTATTAATTATTAACGCACTGGCATATTAGAGTTCCACCACTTTCCTTCGTTTGCTTCCTTTCCTGTTGCCTGCTTCTCGAATTGCTCTTTGCAATGTTCTGTTCTCTTTCATCTTGTTTAATTCACCTTTCAGATTCATCACAATTTTCACTATACTTGGCTTTATTGGAAATTACGCTCCTTTTAAAATGCACATAACAAACCTTTTATGTCTATTAATTTGCTTCGGTCTGGCTTTACATTATGCACAAACCTATTCCTTTTTTATTTTAATTTATT
This sequence comes from Agriotes lineatus, assembly GCA_940337035.1. Lineage (NCBI taxonomy): Eukaryota > Metazoa > Arthropoda > Insecta > Coleoptera > Elateridae > Agriotes > Agriotes lineatus. The sequence continues at coordinate 133,307 of CALNHX010003876.1, read as the reverse complement.
TAAAAATCAATTTCGAACCCTGTGGAAATAAGCTTTGCCTTTGCGTTCCTTTCTCGATTACTTTACTGTCTCTCGCATCTCATTGTCAATGCATTTAATATTTTACTTCAGTTTAACATTGCAATTGCGTAAAACATCCCAACTCTGTGCTTATTGAATCGGTCAATTATCCTGCACTGCAAACAGAGCCAAGTTGTGGGCCTAATACCATCTCAATATATAAAAGTTTTTGTTTTATAGTATACTCATATTAAGCACATTTAATAGCACTATCGTCAAATATCAACTCAAGAATTAACAAAACTATATTAATATAATAAAAAAATAATAAAATTATAAAAAAACTATGTTTTACAAAAATAAGAGGAAAACAAAAAAGAAAATTAACAGTTGTTTGGGGCCTCTCGAAACGTTTAACGAATGTTGGCAACTATTTGGCATGCTTTGTGTGTAATGTGCTATCAACATTTGGGAAGAATTCAAAATATTCAAATGATAATATTTTATTAATGGGCGTAGTTTTATTTAAACCAAATTATGAAAATAAATGCTTTTTATAATGACACAATCTTGAAAGGTTACCAAAACCGCCATGACTTTCCTTTTTGAAAATCTTTTTAAAAATTGCACCAATATATGCAAATGGTCCAGTTCATATGTGGAGCAGTATATTAAAGAATCTAAATGTAGATATTATGGATTATTGGTTGTATTGAACCGTTGCTCTAACTGGATTGGATCTGGAAAATTGAATGTAGCAGATATAATATATGCAGTATTATAACATTTAACATCATGAATCATCAGCAGTAACAGGGTCTTTGCAGTCAACGAGTTGAAGCAGCTTAGTTGGACGTGGAAGTCTAGGGGTTCAACGTCGTGAATTGATCTGAATGGGAAGCGTTGATATCGATGGCTGAAGGTTTGTCAGGAGAATTTCTCAGAGACTTGCACGACCAAGGAAAGTTGTATCAGAGGGTTGCATCATAAGGTAAACCATTCAAAGAATGATAAATAGTTACCTGAAATAAACGAGAAGGGTTGTTTGTTGTGTTTTGTGAGGTGGAAAGTTTGATGAACTGTCAAAATACAATTTAAATGAACAAAAGCTGAATACTTGGCTTGAATTTTGAACATAAGATAATATTGAACTCAATAAGTAAATTGCATGCCCCAACCTGAGAGAGAGAAAGAGATTGCCATGTTAAAATGATTGATTAACTGAGCTAGTTTGTTGAAATATAATCAACAATACTTAATTGTTATACCCATTCAAATGATTTTAAAAAAACGTGATAACCACACATATCTTCAGCTACGTTAATATAAGAGAAATACAGTTTATGCAAGAGTCGATGAAGAAATGCTGATAACGAATAATGGTTATAATTTATTTCTTTAATTTAAATATATAATAGTATTGCAAAATTTTACGTATTTTGCAGTTTAGATGTCTAATTGCTAAAGTCATAAAAAACTAGTAGCTATACTCTTATCCCTTTTTTAAATATGTCCAGAATTGCAGCTCCGGAAAGCGATCATTTCTAAAATCTCGGGCGGTCTTCGTCCTCTTTTTGATTCAGTCGTGAATGTATTGCACTTTATTCTTTCTAATCAGTGGCTAAATTTCGCCGCTGACGTGGTTAGAACATTGAGTTGCCATGCTCCTTTGTTTCCTTAACACATTTCCGACAAAGCATATTCCTACAGTGGGCACATAATTCTTCTACGTCAGCAATGACACAGTCCAGTAAAAGTGGTTCGTTAAATAATATTATAAACACTGTGTACCTATAGATTCATGACTGACGGTCGGTACCACTACATAAAAATAATCTCTATTGACTTGCATATTAAGAATTTTAGTTCCTAGGATAAGAACATTTAAAGAATAAATTTTTTATCACATTGGTTTCATAGCAATAACCCAATTCCATCCTCATATGTGTCAGTGGAACACATCAAGTGCATTAAAATCACTACAAGACCGAGGAGAGCTTGAGAATTGCTAAATAGGAAAAAGGAGTGAAGTATAAAAAAATTACAACTTTCATTTCCATGAATTACGTCCGCCCACCCTCTTCAAGATGGCACTTTTTAAGGGGATTGTAAAGTATCATCAAAAATTATTATCATCTAGTATGGCTATGTAATAGTTCTTAATTTATGAATGCAACTGTCTTTATACTTAAATGTCAAAATACATAACCATACTAGATGAAAATTATTTTTGAGCATACTATATATTAAGCGAACTTGCCTTCATAAGAATCCCATAAAGAAACTTTATACAATTACAAGCGAGTGTATTTCTTTTACATTTTTAGTCAAAGGTTGTACGTGTCAGAACCAGCTGTTCAAAACCAGACCGTTGTCGTGATATGCAAACAATAACTTCAGCCTTCCATCTTTAGATAGTAATAACAGTAAATCTCGAATTAACGCCTGCAGTGTAATTGCCTTGCCATTTGTATAATTTAAATATCACAAACAATTACGTATGTCAAGCGCCTACCTTTTGCGGAAGTTTAGACGTGCACGCAATTGTTTTTTTATCGCAAGTTATCTCTAACCACTTGGAATTCAGCCAGCAAACAGCTTGGTGTTTCTAGTGATTTCCTCTGTGAGATATAAACAGTTAATTTGCAAAACGTTTCATCATTCACTGCTACCTTACTTTTAAAGTAAATGTTTAAAAGAAAGAAAAATTGGTATCTGGCTTTGCAAGCGTCAAAGCGGCTCCGAGTAATAAAAAACGCCCCGAGAATTGAGAAATGGCGGAACTGATAAGCCGTGTGCTAGTTTGAAATTAAATACAGGCAAACCGTTGAGTAAAAGAGGCAGCATTACTTACGACTGGCCTGCGACTACCGCTGCTATTGTATGTTGTTCTAAAATTGTCGGTTTAGCTACCCTGCATAGCTAAAATCTTAAAACCCATTTGATTGTTGATTTCTTTCAATTACAATTTTGATCAAAGATCAAAGATGTTTAGAGCTAAACAATTTTAATAAAGGCTGATACAAAACTAAATACTCGTATATCTTTAAAACAAAATATTAAATCATAAGTATACGAGCCCTAACAACGATATGTTCGGACGTTTAGCATTTTGTTATAACTTGCAGTAATGAATTTTCTTCTGTGCAGTAGCAATAATTGGTGGTACATATTTTTAAGATATGTACACAATAAAGATATTTTGCAGAATTTACTTACAAGCTAATCTATAACAGATAATGTACAAACAATACTGCAACTAAATATTTGGACACCAGTTTATTCTCTTCTAATATGGAGTAATAACCCCTTTTGATTTAATAACTGCTTGGATTTTACTTGGCATAGTATTCATAAGTCTTTGGCATTTATCTGTTGCAAATAAATCTCAAATCTTTTGTAGTTTTGTGCGAAGATGGGGAATTGTACGTTGGGAATTATCTCTCAACAGCTGTTTCATCTTATGCGACAAATTCTCAATAACATTAAGGTCAGGTCTGCTTGAAGGCCAATCTACGACCCTAATATTAAGATCTGCTACCCGTTTTTTAGTTGTTTTAGCAGTATGGCAGGAGGCGTCATCCTGCTGGAAGATGAAATTATTCTCTGGATACAATTTTTGGACACTAGGCAACAAGCTGCTCTCTAGATTTTTTTGTAATTGTCAGCACTAATAATCCAATCAATGAACTCTAGAGTTCCCAGCCCTTTTTATGACATGCACAACCAAAACCATCACCCTCAAAGCAAATTTGACAGTGCGCTTATGACAATCTTTATGGAATGTTGCATATGTAGACCTTGTAATTCGTCTTTGAAAATCGCCTACGCACACATCAAATTTTAAAGATTGAAGAACACTGCAGATAACTTTATTCCAATCCTCTACTGGCCAAGAAGCCCTTTTCCTTGCCCACTTCAAGCGTTTCTACTTTTGCAGTTCTGTTAAAAATGGGTTTTCTTTGGCTTATGGAACGTCTGGTTTAATATCAAATTTAAAAGTTTAGAGTACTGAAAACCTACCTTTTTTTCGAAACGTTATCAGGCGAGGCCTACCAGTGCTTTTACCAGAAATATAAATGCTACCAGTTTCTCCGTATTTCTGGATGATGTTTCCTACAGTTGACTTGGTCAATTCATATTACCGCAATTTTACAATTACTTTGATTTACGTACATCTTCTCCTTTTCTTTTCAAATACCTATCCATGTTTGGATATAATCCTCCATTAGTACTTTTCAATCTTTGCGGTCTTTTGCTGTCCTTCTTTATATCTTAACTACCGTTTTCATTACATCGTCGGCCCATCTAAGTATTGGGCGCTCCCCACTGCGCCTTTCTGTTCTGGGTCTCCAGTCTACAAATCTTCTTGACCACCTCTCATATCCTTCTTTTCACTCGCGAACTATTCAATTCCATTTCAGTTGTACTGCCTTTTTTGCTAAATTGTCACTCTTGTTAGTTCTCTTATTCTTCTGTTTGTCATCTTTTCTCTAAGTGATTACCTAACATCTACCTCTCCATTGCTCTTTGCGTAATTGTGAGTTTACGCACTACTTTCTTTATGAAAATCATAGTCTCAATACCATAGGTTATCACTGGTAATATGCAGGTATTATATACTCTTGTCCTATCTTTGAAGCTGTATTTGTTAGAAGTAAGTATATATGCTAATTTCCCAAATGTTGACCGGCTCAATCTTATTCTTCGATTCTGCTCCTTTTATTGATATTCTTTGCCAATTTTTGATTGTGTGACTTTACTTCTTCGACAGTGGTTCCCTCTATTTCAAAGTTTTGCTATAAAGGTATGCTAGGCATGATTTTAGTTTTTTGGATGTTCATTTTTAATCCAACTTTCTGTAATCGTTCATTTAGCTATTTGTTCATTCGATTCATTTCACTTTCGTCCTTAGCGATCAACACTATATCATCTGCATATCTTAAATTTCTGACGTTTACTGCTTCTATGTTAATTTTCTCGTCTTCCCATTCTATTTTTTTTTATCTTTTCCAAAGCAAGGGTAGAAATATTCGAAGATAAGGTGTCTCCTTAGCGTACCCCTCTCTCCATTTTAATTTTATTTGCTGTACCATCTGCTTTCACATGTAGTATTGCATTCCTATATATACAGGGCGATTCACGAGGAATAATGAGCCTGACCAAATGCTCGCTGCAACCAACATTACATTTTAGCAACTTACTTTGCGACACTTAAAAAATACAATTTGGATCCGCGTTGCCTATCAATCGTTATCATTGTCATTTTTTGACAAACGCTACAAATTTGTTACAAACTGTGCAAAATTTACACTTATTCGAATGATGAGAAGATAGACATGATTTTAGTTTATGAAGAATGCTCGAAGAAGGCATCTCTTGCTGCCCGTGTTTATGCCCAGCGATACCCCATAAAAAGAGCGCCTACGATTCTTAAAAGATTGGAGGGTCAGTTGAGAGCTAATTGGCCTACCGTTAAGTTATCAAATCAAAGGGTAGCAACGGATGAGGAACACCAAATAGCAGTCCTTCAAATTTTTGAGGAAGAACCACATGTGGGGCAACGCAAAGTGGCAAGAAGGGTAGGCCTGACTCAGTCTTCTGTTTGCAGAATTGCCGATAAAAATAAATGTCATCCTTATCACATCACTTTGGTCCAAGAGCTTAAAGAAACATATTACACTAAAAGACTGGATATTTGTCGATTTGTTCGGGAACAAATTGTTACGCTATCAAATGGTTTTAATGACACTTAAGGGTATGGGAGTGCCACTTGTTTTATCATGTCCGGGAAATGCCAACATTCGCCCTGGAATTCTCGAAAACAGGCCAATATCCACGGCTTAATACGCTCAGGGAGATGGGCGTGGTCCTAGAAACGGTACACCATAGGGGCAAGCATGACGATATATATATATAGGGTGTTGCAAAGTAATAGGGTTCCACGGGATTCATACTTTGGATCCCACGTTTGACAACATCAACACATATATTTACTGACGTCGGTCAGCGTGCAAAGCAGAAAGGCAAATATGGCTATTAATTCGTGCCCAGAATGGGTTGCTAGCATTAATTTGGTACGTGAATCATCATGGCGAAACACAGATTACAGTTATTTAACGTTGGCTAGCGCACAAATCAAAAAGACAAATATGGCTATTAATTCGGGCCCAGAATGGGTTACTAGCATTACTTTAGTGCGTGAATTATCATGGCGAAACATAGATTACAGTTATTTAACGTTGGCTAGCGCACAAAGCAAAAAGACAAATATGGCTATTAATTCGGGCCCAGAATGGGTTACTAGCATTACTTTAGTGAGTGAATTATCATGGCGGAACACAGATTACAGTTACTTAGCGTTGGCTAGCGCACAAAGAAAAAGGGCAAATATTACATGCACGTGACAGCTATATAACGGCTAACTTCTACAATACCCACTACCTTATTTATTTTAGTTTCGCCTGGTCCTAAGGTCTGTGGCAGGAACTCGCCTCACAGCATCGGCATGTCGCGAGACCGCAGCTGTACTCGTTGATGACGCATACTCCGGGATACCTTTCACAGGGCACGATGCGGCGGAACCCGCATGGGGAAAAGAAGACAGGGAGACCTTTTCCACCCTCTCGTGGATATGATCTTACCTAATTAGTGAAAAATTGCCTTCATGGCATTCGAGACTACAAGGCATTGATCATCAAAGCGGTCAGCACCAAAAACACACACCTGCACACAACTGGCCGCGTTCAGCGATCGCCTCCCTCGTAAGGGGATGCCGCTGGCGCGCGCCTCGATACCAACAGCCCGTGCCAGAAGCTAACTCCTAACTGACTAACAAAACCGGCTCGCGCCACACTGCCGATCGGCAAGAAGCTGGCGGGGCAAGCAGAAAGACTGCGATGGAGAGAAAAACTTGGAAAATTCTCTCACTTGCTCTCATAGGCTGGCGTTTTGAATTCAATCTCGAAGACACGCTACAAAGCGACAACAAGCACACGTGTTCAGCCACAACCCGGATCTAGGGCACAGCTGCGTGTCGAGACAAAATTCGAAACACACTTAAATTTAATGGAAAAATATTACAGAAAGCTATATACAAGCGGGGTCGTAATCTTGAAAAATCGATAACTCATACATACGTAAACTTTGAATATGGCCTGACAAAATCATTTTAGATGAAGCATCTTTTAGTAACAATGTGGGTGTAAACAAACATAATTGCCACTATTATGTCCAGAACAACCCGCGCTGGATTCGCAAAGGACACTTCTAGACGGTTTATTCTACAAATGTTTGGTGTGAAATATTGGGGAACAAAATCATAAAACCATATATTTTTTGCGAAAGATTAAACGGTCTAGTGAATTTAAATTTTTTGAGAAACATTCTGCAAAATTTTGTTGGAGGAGATACATTTACACAGAAGACAAAACATGTGGCCCCAACAGGATGGCGTGACCCCTCATTTCCACAGAGATGTAAGACGCTATTGAAACGCTGTGTATGCGAGTAAGTGGATAGGTAGAGGTTCAATTCATCCTTGGCCCCCGAGAAGTCCTGACATAGCTCCACTGGATTACTTTGTATCGTGTCTACCAAATACATATCCACAGTAGGGAAGATCTCGAACATCGAATAACTGTCGCTTGTAGATCTGTAACACCAGCGACGCTTATGAGAGGGAGAAGATCTTTCTGGGACCGCATTAAGGCATGTGAACGAAGTTACAGCATTTAGAGCATTTCCTCAATTAATTCACTTAATTTTTATGTTGTGGACGTTATTAAAACCTCTTTTGCGTTGGTATTTCAGTTAGTCGAGTATTTCATTGTTTTAATGTCAAAACTGAAAAATTTTCGCTACGCTCGCTATGATATCAGATTTATTGCAAATAATCTTTGAAATCTATCTGACCTATGAAAATGTAATGTTGGTTGCATCAAGAATTTGATCAGGCTCATTATTCCTCGTGAATTACCCTGCATATTTTATTATTAAGGAGTATCGGAAATCCACTCGTAATTCGGATTCAAAAACTGATCCATATATAATAGACTTGTCCGGGACGCTGGTCCGTCCGGGACGCTGTTTCAGCAGCCAAGCCGTAAGAGATAGAGAAAAAAGTTATTAAAGTTATGTGTTTGGAATGGTCATGTCAGGTCAAGAAGAGAATTTCAGTCACGTGAAACTTCCGGTTTTCGAGAAATCACGTGATTTCCGTCCGTCCGGGACGCTGGTACGTCCGGGACGCTGTTTCAGCAGCCAAACCGTAAGAGATAGAGAAAAAAGTTATTAAAGTTATATGTTTGGAATGGTCATGTCAGATCCGGAACCGAATTTCAGTCACGTGACACTTCCGGTTTTCGAGAAAATAAAATATTTTAAAAAATATTATTGTTTTTATTTAATACGCGTTCTATTTGAAAAACGGTCTTTTTTGTTTTATTAAATGAGACATTTGTCTCACTGGTTGCTAGTTGTATTTTAATAGTGTCGAAAGCTTTCTCATAGTCGACAAAGAACATAACCAGGGGCAGACTATATTCATAACATTTTTCAATTAGTAGTTTAATGCTTGTTAAATGTTCGTTTGTGCTATACCTTTTGCGGAAGGCAGCCTGTTCCGGTGATTGGTAACTGTTAATTTTATACGTTTTTGCACGATAGAATGATTATACTTAGTTACCGCGTTTGTTGTCAAATAAGTAAGTTATATTTACGGTTCTAGAACGGTAAGTAAAAATTCAAGGTTAGCAAGTTAGGTTTTGAGTCAGTTTTGACACAGACTGACGCAAAACCTAACCTGCTAACCTCGAATTTGACATAGACTTACAGTGCCACCAACATATTATTCTGTAGTAAAATTTTACTACATTTTACTAACGTTTGAAGAAAAATACATTTCTATCGTGCAAAAAACGTCATAAGCATCACGAACATTAAGCAATTACCGATCTCAGACAATAACAATTGTCTTTTATCAGTAAAATGTCCTTACCGTTCTTAATTTATTTATTTAGTTTTATTTTAACTGAAACCAACGGCATATAGCCAATTACAGGTTACAGGAGCCAATTACAGGTTACACGTGCCAATTACAGGTTACAGAAACCAATTACAGGTTACAGGAGCCAATTACAGGTTACTTAATTAACTATATTCGGCTTGTAATAGTTCTAATAAATAGTTTGTATAAATGAGAAAGTAAGCTAATCGGCCTGTTTTTCAATTCACCTCTATCGCCTTTTTTATACAACAATATCACTTCTGCATTGCACCATTTATCTGACACAGTTCCTTTCTCAATACACAAATTGAAGAGTTTACGCATTTTTCCAGCAACAGGTTCCTTCCATTTTTTACACATATTATATACTAATGGGGCCATAATTATATATAACAGCAATGAGAAACATGAACAACAAAATAGAATGCTCAAGTAAGAAAGAGATGACCATACGAAAAAATTATTTTAGTAGGCATGCTTGGTTGACATCTGTCATAATTAAAATAAGCGTGAGGCCTACTCGAATATTTGTTACTATGTTTATCTCTTTCTTACTCAAGCAATACGTGTTATTTTCTTGTTCATGTTATCTTATTGCTGTTATACAGATAATTTATTTTAATAGTTGACATTGCAGTTTCGTTTCTATGCCACAATTTAATCATACAGGTCATTTCCATAGTTACAAAACATACCAATAGATTATAACGGGTATTTTACGAGTTAACATAGGAATTATTACTTGTCAAAAAAACAATTAAAAGTTACCTTAATGTATACCACTGAAGAAAAGATATAACGCACAAGTTGTTCCTACGTATCTACTTTTAGTTACATACCTACATTCTGGTAACAAAATTGATGTTTCTTATTATCAAGTGCCTAATTCACATTCGTATGTTAACTCGTAAAATAAACCCTCTAATCTATTGATTTCATTGGTAACTATGGAAGTAACCTGTATGATTAAATGCTGGCATAGAAACGAAACTGCTATGTTAACCATTAAAATAAATTCACTGTATATAATTGTAGCCCCATCGGTATATTCCGTTTATGTTTTTGATTTAACCAAGGGCTTTCCTTACTTCCAGCTTATTTATGTCTGGCATTTCTTCAGAACCAACATTTTATATTTTTCGTGGTCTTGTGTCTCTATTTTTTATTTTTATTTTCTGTGTTTGTAGTTCTGTACAGTTTAGTGTAAAGCTCTTCAATTGTTTTTATAATTCCTTTTCTCTTTGTCGTTTCTATACCATTAGGTTTTCTAGTTTTTGTAATTTTCTTTTTCCCAATGCTTAATCTTGATCTCAAAACTTTTAAACCTTCATTTTCTTCTATAACATTCCTTATTTCGTTTTCTCTATGTTCCTGAATGTCTTTTTTAATTTATTTTTTATTAACTTTTCTAGTTCTGCGTATGCATCTGTGTCTCTTTTGTTTTCATTTCTCATTTTCTGTCGTTTTTCCATTAAGCTTTGAGTGTCTTTGCTTAGTTTATTTGTCGATTAACTATTGTTAGGTTTCTATGCTATTTAATATTGCTGATTTAACTTTCTCATTTATTTTGTTTATATTTTTACTTGTTTGCTTGATTTTCTGTAGTGTTTCTTATACCTTCGTTTTGTAATTCCCGTGCTCGGATTTCAGAATATGTATATCTAATATAGTCTGTCTCGACTGCTATTTATTATTTTTTGTCTTTCCATCTTGACATTCATACTGACTCGATTACTTACTAGTCTATGATCCCTTCCTGCACTTACACTTTTAATTACTGACACATGTCTTACTATATTCATTTTATTAGTTATGTAATCAATCTCATTCTTACACTTTTCATCTGGGCTTACTGAGGTCCATTTATGTTGGGGCTTCTCTTTAAAAAAGGTGTTTTTCTTCAAACGTCAGTAAAATGTGTCATTATACTGCTTGATTGATGATGCTAAACTGTCACTTCATTGCCATGGCATCTAAACACTATCTGCTGCCCGTCAACTGATAGAAATCAAAAACACTATTTCTCAATCCTACCCGAATTAAGAAATTTACTACAAATAATTAATGTCAAATGCATTAGTAATATTTGTTTATGAAATTCAAACACATTTGAATCTTAAATTCGAAGGCAAGGTTTCCTGCCATATAACAATTGTCAGCAGAATATCGTGGAACACCATGTTAACAGTAAATTTTTAACACACTAGAACTTTTTAGTTTAGTTAGTAGGAATCATATCTTTTCTTGGTCCATGACTTCATTTCACTCCATGATATGTTTTGTACCTCATATTGAATAAATTTTCCATGTAATGGCTGATTTACGTGTTCTTTTCCTTTCAATGCTGTAATATAAGTCTTGTCTAGTTACATAATTTTGAGCTTCTCTTAAGATCCACCTACTTTCCTTCCATTTTTTTTTCTTCCCATTACAGTGACTACTGGTTTTTCCCCTGAGCTTTCTTCTCTTGCTAAGTGCCCATTATTCATACCCATACAGCAGCACGATTTTGACATTGCTATTATATGTATATTTCCACTTTGGTTTCCTTAGCTTGACAGTGTATTGGCAATAAATGATGATGAGAAGGGGATATACAGCAACGTACAAGGAAAGCAAGATCATCATTTATAATGCGTAAAGATATATGAACTAGTTCTAAACTATCACTGTAAAACAAAATTCGAATATGTAACGCCTACGTTAAATCTATACCTATTATACGGACCGAAACATAAAAGACTTGGGGCCGGTTGCAGGAAGAAATGTTAAGTCTCGTGTTAGCTAACATCGCGTCAAAGTGAACAAAAACGAATCAAATCTCAAATGTTTATGGCAACTAATACATTAGTAAACAAAATTTGATGCGATTTTGTTCACTTTGACGCGATGTTAGCTAACACGAGACTTAACATTGCTTTCTGCAACCGGCCCTTGGAGTGGTGTCTGCATCAAACTACAGGCATTTACAAGTCCATGTTTATGGAAAATAGAAAAGATAAGTTTGTCAGATCTCGTAACCAATAACTAGCTGTTGTGAAAAACAAATCAAACCAATATGCAAAGAGATATAAAGAAAATAAATTAGACCTGGATTAGGCCGATACTGAGAAGGTAAACGAACTACGTTGTTAAAATTGTACTCTACTGGAATCCGTAAAGAAGTCGAATGAGGAGGAGTTCTCAAATGACTTGGATAAATAGTAGAAGCGACAGGAGCCACATAGCTGGAAGTCAAACGTATTGTCCAAAATCATATGAGATTGCCTACGTATGCAGAGAGGCTCTATGCTTCAATTTGAAAGTTTAAGGACGAGCAATGACTTTACAGCATCGGTGAAATAATAATAAATTTATATGCCAAAATCGAAAACATGATCTTTCAAGTAAAGTATATTATTTATATATTTTATATCAATGTCACATGTGATAAAATAAACACTAAAAGAAAAATCTTTCCTCAGACTATTTGTGTCGGAATAACTCAAAAGCTTAAACAATTTCAAGCTGCATTTACAGCATTTATGTAACGTCCAGAGACTACGGGTTATTTTTCACTTAATAAGTTGTATTTGGCAAATTCAGTTATAAAGAGCAGTATGTTTAATGAGTCAAACGAACAACCATCCTAATAGAAAACGCTGTTTTATAAGATGACAATAACAATTCAAGTTCAATCATCTCTACGATTGGCGATAGTGTGCTTAATAAGAAACAGTTGACTAACGCTAAAACTTACGTAATATGCTCCGAAAGGTACCATCAAAATGATCAACTACTGCAACAACATCCTCGTCCTTAAGCAGGCTTCAATAGCTGAGTTCGGGAGCTTATGATCATGCCAAAACGATATTTGCTTCAAAAACCTTTGCAGTCTAAATTTATGGTACAACAACGATGCATCTAGCAAAGCAGAACTTCAATGTGGCTCATATGAGAGACTACAACCAGAAGCAATAAAATAAGCACCGTTAAAAGTGCTCAAATGTGGAACTTACCAGTTAGGAATTTGCGAGTCGTTAGGTTTTGGATTATTTACGTTCCCAAGTTGAAATAACGTTAGTGAAAATGCACATAGACTTTCTACATAATATTTCGGCATCAGATCGGATGGAACAGAAGCCGATACTGTAGGACGAGAAAAAAAGCAGTTTGACGGGACACCATCACAAATCGATTTTTGAACCGTAGGGGGATCTGGCTGCACTGATCTTAAATACAGTGGTAATTTTGAGTGTGGACCTGTTGTTTTTTTTTAGTGATAATATTAACTTTGCGAATTTTTGTTTTGTTTTTACTGTCTTTTATATTGTTTTAACCGTTAGTTTTAGCTCTGAATTTAGCCAATCAGATAACGTGTTATAAACATTCGAAAAACGTTTCTATGGGCAACCACAAGAAATATAGGACTGCTTCAGCAAACTCCAAATCGATGCAGTTTAGCCGTGTTAAGTGAATCCACGCAAAAGTATGTAACTCAATTGCTTGTTGCCAATAGATATTAATATTAATTGTTATTTGGGTTTTTATTTCAACAGTTCTAATTACATCAACAATTAACCTACATTCATTCGGGCTTTTTTTAAAGAAGATACAGTAATCAGTGCACCAATCCACGTAAAAATCGTTAGCATCGGTCACAAGTGGTCAACATTTTGAGAACAACAGCGAACATATTTCAAGGACCACAGCATTGGCGTGCCTTTTCCAGACGGGTCAAAAATCAGGCCCGTGCAAGAATTTCATTTACATTCCTTGGCCACGGAGTTATTTGTAAATGTTGGTTTCTCGCTAGCTTACCGGATTTGACTCATTGAGGAACGAAATTTAGTTGTTATGTCAAATTTCATTCGTTTGACAGGTAGTCCCTAGGAACCCATGAAGATATTAGAATGCTGTATTTGTATGTGTTCAGTACTAATAATTTTTCTTAATTACCTAGAGGTACACTTTAAAAGCCGTAGCATAGCATAATTATTTGGCTTTAAAACGTGGCATTAGACAGAACATGAGCCCGCTAGGGGATACATCTACTTCAGTGATTTGGAAACCCTGCCCACACAAACACATGCTTGTTCACATCCCCTAATCCCAGGGAAAACAATCTCACAATTTTTCATTTTACCTATACCCAAATTATTCCCCATATATCCTATTACATTGGTGGAGGGCAGCAGTCTTCTTCTTCTTCTCTTATCCTTAAATTAGGACTTAGTCCTATATATACTAATAAAATTCTCGCTATAGCAAGTTTTGTGACACTGATGTCCAGTTTTCATGCCAGCGCTTTAGTGGCCTCCCGCGGGGCCTTTTGGAGTCGGGTTTGCCTTCTTTTGTTATTTTTGCCAGTCGATGATCAGCCATCCTACTGAGATGGTCTCTCCACTCTCTGCTCCTTCTTTTTGACCATCTGACAACGTCGTCGATGTCGCATGTGCGTCTGATGTCTTCATTTCTCTGTCTATCTCTCAAAGTATAGCCTGTTATGGATCTCAATCTCTTCAACTCGGTTGTTCTTAGAAGACGTTTTGTGATTGCATTTTCTGCTCTTGTCTCCGTAGCATATGTTATGATAGGCCTCACGCATATCTTATAAATTCTGACTTTGCTTTGTGTGCTCCATATTACATCGCGTAGATAACCTGATTAGTACAGTAAAATTACACAAAAAATACCCAAACCCGGGAATCCAAAAAAACTAAGGTCTGACTGTCACAAGTTGTTCATTACCCTGTGCTCTAAATGTGGTAAAAAGTCTCCGCTACCAGAGCGTCGCGTTTTTGAGGGGGGAAGGGGGAAAGTGTTTTACAAATATTTCGGAAAGCCTTCAGTTTAGAGCTTATTATATTTTATACACTTTTAAAGTACGGTAAATTTCCAACCAAATTTTGTCTTAGACACTTTTTTGCTGCGCTCAATAGTTTCGGAGATATGGAGGGTGTAAAATTTAGTTATTTAGTTATTTCGTCCTTTATGATTCTGAAGAGAGTCGTATGAATGGGTAGACTCACGTTATGGTCACGTTTGGCCAACCACTCTTTGCCAAGGCCCACGGAATGGTAGCCAGTGCACCTACCGATAGTTTCTTGAAATCACTGTTCATCCGGCTTGGAGGGTTCTACTTTTTCCTTTCTTTTATAGGATCAGTAGGCTACATAATGACTGGAAGTGGTTTGGAAGAGTTGTGGAGACAAGTTTATGTCAAAAACAGCATCCCATGATGAATGGGAAAGTATACTCCAGAGTTATCTGTGCCCTGTTTCTAACTCAAGATGCCCTTATGACGGTTTTCATTGAGACACAGAATCCAGACGTCCACAAGGAAGAGTTGAAGGCACTTCATTCATCATTAATTTCGTGTGAAATGGGCCCTGATGAGATAGTGGGATCGGCTGCAGTCAAGAATTTGGTACGAACTATAGCAGAGCAACTGAAGAATTTCAAGGAGAGTGGTAGAACAGAAAAATTATGGATCAAATTTATTGAAATGGTGAATCTTATAAAGAGTTTCATAAAAGGAGAATGAAACGGGGACTTTTATCTCCATCTCCATTGCGTGCTTTTCTTTCATGTCACGAAGCACCTCAACTATGCTAAAACAACTCATTTATAGCTGCAGAACTGCCTCCAGCTTTTGAGTACTCTGGCTGACGGTGAATTTGAAAATATTTAACAAAGGGTTTCTTCACCATTCGCCGAGGATAAAAATTTTGGTGCGGTGTTTGAATCGATATGACTGTTGAACAAGTGTTAATGAAAGCGATGAAAACAAAAGGTGGTTTGATCGGTTGCAGATGGATTACTATCAACGATCGCTACGTGGGTGAAATAGATGTGTACAAGCCCAAGGATTGTCGAAGCAATTCAGAGATTTCCATCTGTTGATTCGGCTTCCTCAGAGCAATGCGTAGAGTTACGTGATGCAAACCAAAAACTAAATGCTGAGAACACACAGCTTTTCATTTCTTGGTTTCAATCGTTTTTCAAAACATCCTCAGCTGTCTTTCCTTTCTACAGGTATCTTGGCTGACTAGAAAACAAATTGTGATGACGCCCGTGATGTTGGATTATCTGTAATACAAGAGATCGAAGGGATGAAATTCAATTAAATCCGTTGGAAAAGAAAATACACTGTCAAATAGTTAGCAGCCGTGAGTCCGTCAACATCATCAATAACACCACTCACGTCAATCCCAACCAGCTGCTTCACCGTATGGTTTGTACTTTGAGGATGGATGAACAAAACAAAAGAAAACATAAAAAATGCTGATTTCTAATAATTCGATAAGTTAAGCAACTTTTCTACTATTTCCGACGGAATAACTAAATTTTACCTCCTCCATATCTCCGAAACTATTAGGCGCAGGAAAAAAATGTATAGGATAAATTTTTTTGGAAATTTAACTTACTTTAAAAGTTTATAGGGTACAATAAGCTTTAATTTATTCAACTTACATAAAAAGGTCAAAGAAGCAGCTGGAATTTATAGAACTAGACACTCGAGCATTGTTTTAGATAAAGACGGGACCCCACTGCTGAGCAGTGAAGATAAAATTAAAAGATGGAAAGAGTATATGGAAACATTATTCAAAGACGACCAGAGAAGAGATTTCAATGTAACCGATGGTTCAACCGGGCCCGATATCACCAATGTAGAAGTCGTTAATGCTATCAGGAAGCTTAAAAACTACAAAGCAGCGGGACCAGATGAAATCCAAGGTGATATACTCAAGCTTATCGAAGAAGAGCACCTGAACATCATTACAGACCTATTTAACCATATCTATCACACCGGTATAATACCAAAGGAATGGCTGCTATCAACGTTCATTCCTATTCCTAAAAAAATAACATCTAAAAAATGCGAAGAATTCAGAACAATAAGCTTGATGAGCCATATTCTAAAAGTACTCTTGAAAATAATTCACGAACGGATTTATCCAAAAATTGAAGAACACCTTAGTGAAACACAATTTGGATTTAGAAACGGCCTAGGTACCAGGGAAGCTATCTTCAGTTTAAATGTGCTAATACAAAGAGCACGCGACGTCAACTGTAATATTTTCGCTTGCTTCATCGATTTCGAAAAGGCTTTCGACCGAGTGAGCCATAACAAGTTAATAGACCTACTTTTTCAATCTGGGCTAGATGATAAAGATATCCAAATATTATCCAACCTATACTGGCAGCAGAACGCTTGTGTTCGGGTGGAAAACAACTTCTCTGAAACGTTTGAGATCAGTCAGGGTGTTCGGCAGGGCTGCGTGCTCTCTCCGCTGCTATTCAATATATATTCCGAAAAACTATTCCAAGAAGCACTTGATGAAGGGGAGGAAGAAGGCATTCTACTAAATGGCGTACGTATCAATAACTTTAGATATGCAGATGATGCTGTCCTGCTCGCCGATACTGCTGAGGGACTTCAAAGACTAATAGAAAGGTAGCAAGAGTAAGTGAAACATATAACATGCGGCTAAATACAAATAAAACAAAGGTCTTGATAATCAGCAAAAACGAGACTATCACAGGTCAATTCCATGTTAATGGTACTCCACTACAAACAGTTACAACAATAACATATCTGGGAATATCTTTGAACAATAATTGGGACCAATCACAGGAAATAAAAATCAGAATTGGAAAAGCCAGAACCGCCTTCAACCGCATGAAGAATGTACTATGTAACATGAAAATAAATCTTCAACTTCGAATTCGTACGCTGAGATGTTACGTTTTT
Organism: Agriotes lineatus; assembly: GCA_940337035.1. NCBI lineage: Eukaryota > Metazoa > Arthropoda > Insecta > Coleoptera > Elateridae > Agriotes > Agriotes lineatus. The sequence continues at coordinate 115,563 of CALNHX010003876.1, read as the reverse complement.
TCAATACTGTTGTATGGCGTCGAAGCTTGGACATTGACTGATGCAAGCTGTAAACGTCTAGAAGCCTTCGAAATGTACTGTTATCGACACATGCTTAGAATCTCCTGGGTATACCATGTATTGAATGAAACCGTACTCCAACGAATAGGAAAGGAAAAAGAAATCATGCAAACAGTTAAAGAAAGAAAACTCTCTTACTTTGGGCATATTATGAGGAATAGTAAATACAGCTTGCTACAGCTCATAATACAGGGTAAATTCGATGGCAAGAGAGGACCTGGACGCCGCAGAATATCTTGGTTGCGCAACTTAAGGCAGTGGACAGGAATGACATCAGTAGATTTATTCCGAACAGCAGTTAATAAAATTAAATGGGCCAGAATGATCGCCAACGTCCATTGAGGATAGGGCACAGTAAGAAGAAGAATAAGCTTTAAACTGAAGAATTTCCGAGATATTTGCAAAAAACTTAAAAACATACTACTTTGACATCCCCCCCCCCCCCACAACCCGACGCTCTAGAGGCGGAGACTTTTTACCGAATTTACAGCAAAGGGTAATGAACAACAGCCATTATGTGGCCTACTGCTCCTATAAAAGAAAGGAGAAAGTGGAACCCTCCAAGCCGGATGAACAGTGATTTCCAGGAACTATCGGTAGGGGCACTGGCTACCATTCCGTGGGCCTTGGCAAAGTGTAGTTGGTCAAACGTGATCATAACGTGAGTCTACCCATTCCTACGACCCTCTTCAGAATCATAAAGGACGGAATAACTAAATAACTAAATTTTACCCCCTCCATATCTCCGAAACTATTGGGCGCAGCAAAAAAGTGAATAAAACACATTTTGTTGGAAATTTAATGTACTTTAAAAGTGTGTAGGATATAATAAGCTCTCAACTGAAGATTTTCCGAAAAAACTTAGAAAGCATACTGTTTTGACACTTTCCCCCAACCCCCTCCCAAACCCGATGCTCTAACGGCGGAGACTTTTTACTACATTTAGAACAAAGGGTAATGAACAACTTGTGACAGTCAGACCTTAGCTTTTTTGGATTCCCTGGTTTGGACTTAATTTTACTGTACTAGATATCATAGCCGCTTTGGTTGTCTGGGCTCGTATTCAGTCTTTATATTTCTGCTGCTTGTTATATTGGCCGCCAAGTATTTAAAATACATCACTTGCTCCACACTTTCGTTGTATACGGCTAGTTTACATCTTCTTGGTTCCTTGGAGGCTGTGAGAGACTGTGTTTTCTGAATGGAGATAGACATGTTGAATTTTTTTGCTATTGTTCCGAATTTATATAATAATCTTTGCAAGTTGTCTGCGTCTTCAGATATTAGAACAGCATCATCGGGGTAACATATTACTCTGATTAGCAGCAACTACCAATATTGGGTCAAGGCCCAGAATGAGGACTCGAGACAAGGCTTGCCTCCAGACTTCCAGAGGCGACAGTCACCTTCTCGGCTATGGTACTACGATGTGAAAGGACAGCAGAACCCACCGCATTAAATTTCTCGAAGCAGCAAAAACATTTACCCGTTGGAGTGTTGCCAAACAATAAAGGTGTGATTGATGTGAAAGAAATAAACGCAGCTTATTCAATCCTAGGCATAAATTTATATTTTTAATGTTTAACCAATTATTTAACACATATTTGTTGGAAAAGCAATTGAATGTAGTTATTCAATTTAAAAATAGTGTCTTAAATACCAAACAAAAAAAAGTCTGAAACTTTGTTCTCCATGCTTACAGATCGATTGTAGATATTCGTCTAATGCCGTCTCTAGCGTTTTATCTGTTTTGTCGTTTAGTTACTATCGTCTTTAATATTAATGTTTATTGACATTCATCATTATTCACTATTTGCAAATGTTTCTTTCTAAAAATCCTGCAGTTCGTAAATTGTAAGGTAGAAATCGTAATTACTTTGTAACTCATTGTATGTCTTCTTATTTGTAACCTTCTTCTTTTTTCTTTCTGTATGCCGAGAATTTTTATAGCAAAAATTTGTAATTCGGCTTTAAAAAACACAACATCCACCAAGAAATTTAAACTGCAAAGTAAAAGTCCTATATTAGGTTCAGATTCAACCTTCCGTTCAAAGAAAAATGAAATTTCAGTCTTTAATGTTTAATAATCGAGTCAAAACGATTTGAGAGTCTCTCACACCTTGCCGTATCTTCTTTACTATGTATATAGTGTTTATAAAATGGTTTCATATTCTTATTGAAGGAGGTCGAAGATAACCAGAAATAAGAATGAAAAGAAAAAGAAATGATGAACACTACCAAAGCGAATGGAAAATTGTATGGTAGAAACATTCAAGCAGCAACAAAAGACTCAGCAAAAATATATAAAAAATTTATCGTAAAGCATAAGATGAGCATAATAATAAGGTAAAATAGATGTTCGATGTGGGCTAATCAAATTTAAAAGAATCGGTAAAATCAATATCCATGCTTGATCCATAAACCACGTGTTACCTCTTCTAATATGTATAGTAAAAGTACCTAACAGAAGACTAAACAAACTATTTCCGAAAACTAATTACCATGCTGTGGTATTTATAAAAGCAAATTAGATCAAAACCCCAATTTAACGCGTAAAATAAATTGGCAAACAAAGTCGCTCTCGGTCTAAAACTAAGCGCCAACCCACCTGCTTTGTAATAAATTCCTAATTTAGGAAATATTCGGCGAAAATATTAATAACGTTTTAATCATCTTGGAGAATTAATCAACTAATAACGGGCTCTTTCATGTTTCTCAGTCAGTTGTAAAATATTCTAATTTCGAGTTGTATGTAAAACTGCTTCCTTCATTCTGTTCGTGCTCTTTCAAGAGCAACTAACTTTGATCGCATCAAATTCAAAGTGAAATTTCAATTTAAAATGGAGGATGAGCAAAGACGGATAGCGGTTTCATTTTGTTAGGGTTCATAAGGAACACTCACTTAAGTTTAGTAGAGATGGGCGCCCAGCGCGAGATCTCGCCGGTGGTGATGGAAAACAGAACTGCTATTTTGCAGCCTCAAATCCTCTCGAGAGATCCGTTTTGAGTTCCCGATCACATGCAACAACTCAGTAACACATCGTCGGATTTCTAACCAGTGCAGCGCTCTGCGGTGTGTCGATTACGACCTTATCTCTATTCCCAAAACTGGATGGCAAAGGAGTGTCTAAGTAAATAGGGTAACTGCTAACTAGGGAACTTTGCTACTTATTGAATGGAGGTCGGAATGGCCATCCTTGTTAACTGTAACCGAGAAGCACACTCTAGATTCCAGTACATTCGTAAATCAAAGCATTCTATGATTACAATGCAGAATTTAATTGTTACCAGCCGGAATTCCATTTCATACTTGTTTTCATATAATAATGCGGAATTCTCGCTACATGTGCCCATTTACAAACTCTACAAATTTGTTTGAAATTAATTATAATGTCGGGGATATTGCAAATGCGTATTTCCCTCAAATTGAATTATGTACAGAAGAGATCGTATTAAACGCGGGACAAAGGCGGCCATCGAGCGCTCGACATAAACTGCTCAATTATTTCCTTGGGAATATTTTGCGTAAACTGATTACTTGGCTTGTTTATTCTTTGAGGTAGACACTCGGCCTCAAAAAAAGTTCGTCTAGGTTTTGCAGGCTAGTCCCACGCGCTGCTCTTAATTAGCAATCTCGCATATGCTCTGCTAAATACAACTGAAATGAAATTCTCGTTTGTACGAAAATGGAACAAGTTTCGGAACGCCGAAAATTCGTGAAAGTTTGTCATTCGTAGCACTCACATTAAATGTTTCGCAATGGCATATGTTTATTAAACTTACAATGCTCCTCCACTTTGGAGATCTACAGTTTCCAAATATTATTTAGGAAAATATTTTAACTATTTGCTGACTCAAGCTGTTGTAATTGAAACACACCTAACACCCATGCGAATGTCTTTTATCTAATATTTAAACGTGCACTTCGAACAGTCTTTACTGCTTAAAAGAGAAGCGTCGTAATTATAAATTGTGCATGAAGAAACGACTTACTCCACAAATCTAAAACAGTCTGCTTTATCTACTTCTAGGATCAAGCACTTTGGCTTATTTCCTCTTTTCGATATTTTATTTAAAGTTTCGCCATTTTTCCCTAATATCCCTTTTTAAGTATTAAAAAATTATTTATCTGTAAGTGTTTATTTATTTGGCATTTACGAAGTACAGTATACACTCACAGATATGTTCATATGATCAAAGCCGCCCTAGAACTTTACGGAAACTAATTAGTTAGTTAGTATTAGTTGTAAGGAGACTGACGTCAAGCAAGTAGGCCTTCATATGTCTTTTTTGCCTACCCCGTAGACAAGGTTAAGGCATGCAGAGTACCAGTTACCTTAGTCCTACTTACAATTTTGCCGAGACTAAGAGTCCCAATCCTAGCAAGGAATCTTTTACATGCCACACATCGTAGGGGATCCACGGCTTTACATCACTTCCGAAGGATGGCATTGTGCAGAGGTTTTTATCCGCATTTTTTATTTTTTAAAAACTTCACTGGGATCGTGGATCGAACTCTCGACCCTGAGATCAGTTGGCAGAATGCTTAACCACTGAGATATGGAGCCCAGCTTACGGAGACTAAGTGTTCAAACTCTAGCAAAGAAGTCCTACAAGTTAGAAAGCAAAGCAGCATAGGAACTATGGTTTTGCATCTTTTCTAAAAAATGACATGGCTATAGAGGCTTTTATCAGCAAGTTGTTATTATTAACGATCTTACTGGGACTGGGGATCGAACTCACGATCTACCGAAACCGAGTAAGATATGACTAGTTCACTAAGGCTGAAAATTTTTAATTGTTTTCTTTTTTCTATATTCTTTTTGGATCTTCCAATATTTTTACTTCGATATATCATTGTTTATTATTTTACACTTTTCACAACCAGATAAAAAGATGGAACAAATATTCCTTTATAGATCCTTGGTGGCGTTTCTCTATTAACTTATCATACTTTGACACTCTTAAATTATTGCAGATATGTTTTGATTCCAGTAAGAATACAACAGTCTGAACGAACTAAACTTGAAATTTCAATTACTATACTTCCCGCAGCTATCAAATAGAATAAAATATACAACCCAAATGCCATCTTATAGAGTTGGTTAGATGAATATTTCAATAATAATCATGAGAGAATTATAGATAGCACTTCTTATAATAATACATAATTTCAAATAACCGTGGAGGTTATGAAGCAAATAGGCACTTCAGCCAACTCAAAAAGCATTCTTAAGTACTTTCACGTACAGATTAAACAACATAAAAAAGTAAAATAAACAATAATGACAGCGAAATAACACGAGCAAATAAAGTAACAAATTACAAACGCTGTAAAATGTCAAACCTGACAGAAAATAATTTATTGGTATCTTTGATTCTATGTTAATTATTAGTAAATCTAGACCTCACCCGTGGGTCCCATGTAACCATATGAAGTGAAAATGAGTCACAATTTACCTTTTTATATCTGTACTATATTTGCATTCTAATTGTTTAAATTTAGTCAAGATCCGGTTTATAAATTCGTTGTTTATATAAAAGCGAGAGAATATTTTCAGTGTTCGAGGCTATGACTATGACCCATTACGTTTAAGTTTCTAGTTTTAGTTTTAACACAACAATATTTGTCGCTAAATTATAATATTCAAATACATTTATTATGGCGAAGACACTTTTACAAATATTATATTAAGAAGAATATAATAAAGCTGATCGTAATAAGAAATATTATAAGTATTGTAATGGTTTACTGCCCACAGAAATTCTGATTGCCTAATTAACACGAAAATGAATAATTTCCAAATGAGCACAGAATTAAATATTTTATTTATTGCAAGATAGTTAGTATTTTACACTAATAAATGCACTTGATATGAGCAGCAGTAATTATAATTTGGGAGAGAAAGGTTGGCATTAGAGAAGGCAGAATTCGAAAGGGTTACGTTCAGAGTTTCAGTAATAATTGATGTTCGGAATGGCAAGCATAGCTTAATCTATGTAGCTGACAGAGTTGAGTTAGGCGAAATCAATACAATAATGTGAATTTGAAATAATACAAAGACGATTTGTGAAGTAAGGAAAGTACATGAGCGTTATGAGTATTAAAAGTGTATAAGTTAACAAACGGAAAGGTAACTAACGGGCAAAGGAGCAGTGCGGGCAAAGCAATTATTGCAAAAAGCAATGAAATACAGGAAGGACATAGACTCATATGAATCAGTACAATTAAACTAAGTGATTAAGCGCAGAGCAAAGTTTAAAGTGACAATTCCCAATAAAAGACAGTTTAGTATTTAAGCAAAAACAGTATATCAAAACTATAGTTATTTGTGAGAGTCAAATAGTGTCGTTCATATTCACCAGTGTGCAGGCCATCTTTGTGACTAATTTTCCAAGTAATAACAGTGCCCAGCGAAGAGGGATAGCAAGCTGCAAGAATTTCCCAAGTGCGATCAACTTCGGATCCCCTTTTCAACTGATTCGAGACATCGGCCAGCGAAAGTCGTGTGTACTACGTTTAGAAAAGACCTTCAGAAGTGCCTGGGTATATGAATTGGGACCAATAAACCATTCCCAAGTGTGTAATTGCCGTGGCGTCACAAGAAAATGTATCCAGCGTCTAAAGCTCTTCGTTGAAGGTAGAATTTCACATGAAAGCGTTGCCGAAGCCCCGCAAACCATGGGGTTCTTTAAGATTGGAAATTGCACGAAGGGTTGAACGTGATTCTAGCTGCCCGGATCCATCCAGATTCGAATTATTGAGGTAGCGTCTCTTAAATTTGTGAATTGGAGCTGATTTTGCGACATTACCGGAAATACAACAAAATAAGATCAGAGCGTCGGTTTACGTCATCTGAAATAATACAAGGTTACCCGGAAGCTACGTCACATAATTCGTGGTATTTACGTAATGCATTCTTGCCATTTCTGCTGTTTTTAAATTCCAATCACCATGATTTCTTGTACCTACAGATCATTTATTGTTGAAATCAATTTTGATGTTAAAGAGCTGCCAGAACGAATTTGAGCGTTTGCCATACTACACTGGTTAATTTGTCATACACCAAAGCAAATAGATAAAATACAAAGAGCAATAAACCGTTTATAGAACTAATAATTATTACATCATTTTCTTCAGCCCTGAGATTTACACAAAATTCTTGATTGAAACTATTTAATATTTACAAATTGTGGTGATTTGCTCTATTTATTATTTATATTTTTACTAAAGCCTTATATTAGTTAAGGACATCATTACAGTATACCGTGTGTAGCAGGAGAATGTTACATCCTACTTTTCTATTTCTTTAAATAAAATTTTCAAATATAAAAGGTTCTATTGAATGTAGTTGTAAGAAACGTTCTCAAGTCAATTAATAAAGAAAACTTACAAACATTAATACTATTAAAATCTACGTATATACTATTTATTACATTCAAAACTGTTAAAGCACACAAAATGTTTTTTTAGAATAGAAGACCCGTTGAAAATGGAGGAACTTCGATAAATAAACAAAATAACTACATTTTATTTCACGGGTATCTTACCAAATTTTTTATTAATTTGTTAATTGGTTATAGAAAACTGTAATCAACTATAAAAAAACGTTAATTAGGCTGCTAGTCTCACGCTTGATGGCTTAGATGACTGCAACTAACTTCATACCGTCCCGAATACATACATAGATCTGCATTTTTATAGTATTAATACGAATCCAGACAGCATTGTAATTGATAATTTGGGTTTCATATTATACACTATTTGTTCGTTGCGGCAAGTACAGTCAGTCCGCATACACCTAAAATTGTGAGCGGATGCAAGCAAATGCCATTTATCAACATTACTAAATGTAGCGGTTATCTTATTATTATTATTATTATTTACAATAAATAAGAGCTGAGAGATATTCCTCTTTTAGCTCATAAAGATAGCATAAAATTTTATATCTAAGCAAAAAAGATACAAAATAATTAAATTACAAGTAATTACCTAAATATTAAACAAATAAGATACAAATTAAAAACGCTTATTACACAAAAAAATAAAAATAAAAAAGTTATTAAATAGCCTGATATATTTATTATATTCGGTCAAGTTTTTGTTTAAATGAGTGAACTGGCACTACATTAACCACTTCACTTAGGAGTGAATTCTATGATCCTAACACTCTGTTACTGAAAAACAATTGTTTTCCTGAAATCGTCAAGAAAGCGGGCCATGTCAAGACGCAGTTTGATCTGGAAAGTGCCACTTTGCAAGACTAGTCACTTTTGAGATTTTTGCAAGACTAGCCATTTTTACTTTACATTACCTAGGTGACCGGTCACCTTCACCATGCGTCCTTGATGCGATAAGATTCTATTTTGAAATTTTTAAAGGTGCCGGAAAGAAAATAAAATCCTCCAGCTTCCGTCAAGACCTTTATTTGCATAAGGTTCGGTAAAGCGGAGCACATACAATATTAAATAGTTGTGGCAGTGTTGTTCTTTGTTTAGACGCTGTCACTGTAAGCAAGCTGGATGGTTTCCTGACGAGCCGTTTTATGCGAGCGCCGTTGAAACATAACTAGCGAGTGGTACGCTTAACGACGCCGACGGCTGGAACCTTGGAGCGGCGTATATCCGTGCTGCCGAAACCTGCGCGCGCTAGTTGTTACAAAGAGAGATTTCAGAAAAAAATTGATACATTACACCGCATGAAAGTGTCTACGCTTGACTCGGAGGCTTGGAAAAGTACTCGGACGCTTCGTGTCCTCGTATTCTTCAACAAGCATCCTCATCTGCAAAAGTATCACTTTCATGCCTTGTAATGTAATATACTATTGCATACACTACCAAACCAGATTTCGTAAAACCACCCGGAGCGGATGAGCTACGACAAAACAGAAAGAGATAACGAATGCTCAAAGGAAAGAAATTAATATAATTCATTAGGTTAAACAACGCACTGACTAAATAATTATAATGCACTATAGACCGTTGTATCCAAACGGACCCAGAAGGAAAAATTATTAACATACCAGTTAGCGCCAAAAGTTAAATTCCACATGGAACCGTGCCAGTAAAAATTTTATCTGGCTGATGACAGGCGAAATCCATCGACCGAAAGTGTTCGAGGTCCTGAATGAAAGATTGCTATTAGCGCTCCAACAAAACTACGAATTACTTCGTTTGACGAATGATGCTATCGATGAGGCTTTTTCGAACGTAACGATTTTATATAAAAATAACGTTATCGTTGAAATTCCAAGCTCGACCTTCGCTATAATTGCCGAATAATACGGGCAAATGTAGACTATTAGGTCAGTTCGTCTACTAGTCTAATCACAATTGATAATGCTACATACAATTGAAAAGTTTACGCGGGAATCATAAGGTAAGCGTAAGCGACGAACAATCGCCTATCTACAAAAGAAATCCATTTGAGCACAAAAAAATAAATGTTCAAAGCCCACACCGGACAGTTTTTACTGGTGGTGTAAGTCGATAAACTCAGGAATTTCCGGCGTCAAATACGTGAGTTTTCCAACAAGATTAAGAATATTCCTATCTCAACCACAGTGCGAGTTCTGGACATTCTACGGCCACAGGTGTACAACTTCCTTGCACGCTAGTGGGTGCAGCTATTTTAAATGACGAATTTCAAGATGTAGAGGTTCTCCTCCAAGGACTGCTGGGCGTTGGCGATCAGCAAATGGGATTAACCAGAAAGCGAAGAAAACAAGGGAAGTAAATGTAAAATAACCGAGGACTCGTGGAACAATAACTAAGCATCAACATATGCAGAACCAATTGCAAAAATAGTTTATCTCAATTATTAGGCGTCCCGTGGACGTTTTGTATGAAACGGAAACTATTAAACTGCTACAGCAGCCCGCCGACGATACCAACATTGCACCCGGGGCGACGGCGATTCCGAAAGTGATCAACATATCTCACCTCCAAATTGCGTCTGCTTCAGATATGTCGGTTCCCGTACATCAGAGCTACGGAGAGGACCTAGGGACAGAAACCGGGGCAAGCCAGTGTGGGTTACCGAACGTCCCAAATCTAACCCGACAACGAACTATTACGCCGAAAAATTTTACTTTAAATATTTATGTACATAATATTTTCATTAAGTAAAAAGTATGTTGTATATACTTAAACACATTATACAATTTATTTCTAAACTGTGTTATTTCTGTATTTTATACATTTAAGTAGAACGGATCCTGGGCATCTGAGTTGTACCCTAGGCAACCAGTTTAAAACTAAATTTAGCGAATTTTAAACTAGTTCCTTTCGCAGGGATTTGAAATTACAATTGAAAATTCCGGAATAAATCCCGGTTCAATACAGCTGTGCATGTTTGAAAAAGGACTATTCGAATCGTCAAACTTATTAGCATCTAACAAACTCTACCCCATACCTGTGACGACGCAGGTGAATCGAGAAACCAAAATACCACCGTACCGGAAACGTCTGATATAGATATATCAGACTTAACCCCTATTCCAAACAAATTGTAATTTTACGTCAAGTATGCGGACTCGAAAGATATATTGGTAATGCTAAGAAATTAAGCCGTTTATCTATAAGGTACCAGTTATTAATTACTAATAGCTACATGTGTAGCTCATCTATAAAAAACCACAAATGCTAGTTATATTACACCATCATCAATGTTTAACTACCCAGAAACCGCAAAGTAATATCACAAAAGTGCCAACGCCGTATGGGCACAAAAATTTATTGCACGCAATAATACAGTAAAGTGAAATGCCTAGAAAAACATGCACATAATGAACACTCCAAAAGCAAGAACAAAACACTACAGTGTGTGTTGTGGTGATCACCCCACAAGTTATATGAGATACAGTTACTACTCAAAACTACTGAAAAGTCCTCCAAAAGTTCTAGAATATGATGCATTATCGCGATATTTTTCTTAACGTTCCAACCGAATATATTTGAAGTAAGTTTAAAAATAATACCAATATTTTTAACCTTCATAATACGTATATTATTGCCCTATAAAAAGAAAAATGTAGAAAATGAAGTAATGCGATACGAAAAAGAAACACAAAATACGAACTGGACAAAAAAATTTGATCAAAAACCGCTAAAATTTAAACTGCATGAGCATACTAAGCTCTCTTGGAAAATTGTATACTGTAATGTTAAAAAAAAGAGGAAGATGAGAAAGGAAGTGGCAGTTAATTAAAAAATCAGCCAAAAATTGAACCGTGTCAAAACGTTCTATCAAAATGTGTTCCACAATATCCTCTAAATGTTAAATGTTGAGAGTTGGGTTAAGAATATCCTATAGCTTCTATATCGTTTAAGTTATACATTAATGAAGCATTGAACATATGGACAAACAATTTTTGAGGTTTAAAAATTCCCATTAGAATATGCCACTCTATTTACTCTTCTATATGTAGGCAATCACGTAGTAATAGCTGCGATGAGGACAACCCAAGTCACATGGTGAAGAAGTTTCAGTTGAACAGAATTGCCTGGAAGCTGGATCAGGTTTCCGTTACTTACACTGGTTCTTGTTTCTAGCGTTTCGAGCACAACGGTAAGACTGTACCCTTGTTTTAAGACAATGTAGTCATGTCACTCAGAGAGACGATCATATTTGGTAGTTACCCTGAAGCTCAGCCTCACGCTTCAAAAGTTTAGGTTTGGAAGGGTAGCACCACGATGTGAATTAATCAAACCTTAATAGTCGATTATTTTATTACAAAAATAAAGTTCTATTTATACAAATAAAATTGCTCAGGAACTACGGCTTTTCAAGGTACAAAGTATGTCTACTGTGGCGATATAACATTTCATAACAGATATCAGCGTTTAAACCAGTTTATTTCCGCTATATCTGCAAGTACGTTACACTGAACTCTGATTACTAGGTCGTTTATTTACGCAAGTTGTTTACTTGCAGTTGCGTCATTTAAACTTCGTGCGTATGAAAGCAGAATTGCATTTTAAACCTATAAACTGGATTTCGTAAATTTTGGAACTGAAATTTAGGTCTGTTTAATTCGAGATTAAACATTAGTAAATGGTGCAATTATTACCTTATTATTATTATTATTGTATGCTGATAGAGTTTTTAGGTTGCGAAGCGCCTCTAACGTAATCTAAAGACTGTCAAATGTTTGAATAAAATGGGGCAATACTTTTAAGAAATGTAGGTGTTACAGTTTCAAACTCAGATAGCGAGGCAGCCATCAATAATAAAATTGTTTCTAAGCAAACGAATTCTTCACCCATTAAATTATTTGTGGAATAAAGTAATCGCAAAATGAAGGATGCCATACATATGTAATGCTACTGTTCGAGATTTTTCATGTTTAACAAAATACGCTATTTAAAAAAAGTAAATTTAATTCTCCATTGACTTTATTTGCGCTACAAGCAATTTATTTGAGATTCTGTTTAAATGAATGCTCTAGAAAAGTTTAATTCGGCTCTCACAGCGGAAGTAAACAATCCTTGTTTCTGTCAAGGTTTAAATTTACTCGAATTTATCGGGGCCTCTGTAATTGTTGTTAAATAATGATCTTATTGACAATAAAAAACGCACTCTACTCTCCCTTTTCAACCTCGTTTAAACACGTTTCTGCTTCTTTCTTACTCTAGACACCTGATTTCCAACCATCCAACTCCGTTGCATAACAATTTACTTAATTGCCTCTTTTCCAGGTTATGTATGTTTATAAATTGGTGTTCAAATTATCTAGATCGAAAAACTTGTTTAACAATCGAACAAATCGAATGCTTGAATTCACTTTAGACCTGAAAACTGGATCATAATAGTATATTATTATACTAGTTTAATAAGAGGGCCTATTGTAGCACGAGCGAGTTTGGAGCATGACGAGCGTAGCGAGGAATGCTCCAATAGAGCGAGTGCTACAATTCCTCTTATTAAACGAGTATAATATACAATTTTTTCTACTTTGCGTCATTTATTTAACAATAATATGGAAATTTGTTGTAAAAATGAACACCTTAATATCTAGGGAGTTATGATTGTAATGTGTGACAGCACTGCCAACCCTTTTTCAGTTGTTATAAACAAAATTTAATTGACAGTTTGTAAAAGAACTAGTTTATTGAAAGTATGTAATAGTATATTGTATGTTAAGAGCTGAAAGTGCATTGTTGCCGCTTGCGCATGAATATTGCTGGTTGAGACGAAGTCGAAACCAGCAATCATGCAAAAGCGGCAAGCGCACTTTTAGCTCGAAATATACATACTATTTTTTCGACGACTGAGCATATTATTAAAGGAAAATATCAAATTTCATTTTATCGCAAAAATTAATTGACAATCAAGTTAACATTACTCGCGCAGTCTATATGACATGTGACGCGATTATTTCCACAAATGACGGGCGTTGTCAAGGAAACATTCGGACGTGGCTACCTATTTTGTTCACGCGGAAACCCAAAACGCTCGGCGAGCGGCAAAAAGATGAAAACGCACGCTCAGCGACAAATGTCAACTTTCTGTTGTCAAATGACAGTGAGAAAAATCTACTTTCGATGTCAGTCGTCGAAAAATACAATTAAATTAAAATGGAACAAGAGTCGAGTATTTCTTGTACGCCTCCAGAAATAAGAGAAGCTGCTATGCAAGCAATAAACAAATTACTCCCAAGTAAATCTAAACCGATTTATGATAAAGAGTACAATAGATTTAATTCATGGTGTCATAAAAATAGCATTCAAGCAGTAACTGAAAATGTTGGGTGGAAATCTTCTGCAGTAGCCGAAGGGTACATCGAGACATCTTTACAGAAAAAAATAGAAGTAGCCCAAATGTTTAACCCAACTCGCTCACCACAACCTAGTACTTCCTATTCCAGTGAACCATTATTTACTTTTGAGGTTGAAAAACAAACAATTATTCCAGATGAGCTGAATGTGAACCTTCAAGGAAACACAAATTACCAACACAGTATACTGACTCAAAACCTGCCTGGTATAACTATTAATGCTAAAGATACTTGCACTGTAACTATCAATATTCACAATAACAGCAATACGAGTACTAATAGTACAGCTGCAAAAAATAGTTAAATGTTTAATTTTCTTTACTGTTTTTCACAAATTCAAATCATTATTTGAGTCGTTTTCGTTTTTCAAATCAAATAAAAATTAAGATGTTTATTATTGCTGTGTTTATTTTCACCTTTCTGCGCAACATTCACTGAATTGTATAATTAAAGGAAACAGCAAAACGGCAATGATGCACTTTTGACTTCATACAAATTGCGCAAGTTGATTTAAAAAGGCTTGTAATTAACTGCACAGTATATTAACATATATTTCCGCACTAAACAATTTTATATAAGTAAAATAATATATTTGCACAGTAAAAATTATAAGTATTTAATTCATAGATGCAGAGTAAAATATTAAACTTTCATCAGATATTTTAATGTTTTTGCTTTGTAAAAATAATATATTACAAGTACATCATGCACTATGTGCACTGTAATAGTAATTTACGATACAAGTAACGTTATCAAGGTTTTTACATTACAAGAGAATAGTTTGAATGAACGAGCGACGTTAGGAGCGAGTTCTTTAAAATTCTCGAGTAATGTAGAAAGCGAATAACGTTACGTATATCGTAACACGGTTTATTTTATCCTAAAATACTAATCTTGAAAAAATAGGAAAAATGGTTATTAATGACACAACAGCGAGTGGTGGTATCACTAGTAAAATAAAAACTCAATACTGTATTGGTGGTAGCACTGACAGGTTATGTTAAATTTGAGATTTTCAGGTTAACTTTTGCGTCAGTTTGTGTCAAATAACAAACAAAACCTAACCCACTAACATCGAATTTGACATAGACTGACAATACATTTCAGTGCTGTCAACATGTGATTAATGCTAATAAAGTATCGTTATGTTATTTTTCTTAACAACACTAGTGTTGTTAAATGCATCTTAACGCAACTCGTTGCGAAGGAGTTATTGTCAGCTATAATTTACCAAGGGCAGTGATAATCACCCGCAATAATTTTGACAAATAACAACCCGAAAGTGCTTGCCTAGAAATAACCCGAGGCGAAGCCGAGGGTTATTTCTTAAAGGCAACGCACTTGAGGGATATTATTTGTCAAAATTATAAGGATTTATCACTGGCCGCGGTGAATTCGGAAAGATAAGTTCTTAAATAAATTGGCCATTTTCTGACAACTTAATTTGACACTTCATTATAATAATATTGTGTTGGTGGCACTGTAAGTCTATGTCAAATTTGAGGTTATCATGTTAGCTTTTGCGTCAGTTTTGACACAGACTGACGGAAAAGCTAACCTGCTAACCTCGAATTTGACTTAGATTTACAGTGCCACCAACTTGTGATAGGATACTACTGAAATTTAATTAGGTAGTTTCCATAGTGATTGAAAATCACCCTAGGGTCGTTTTCACTTCAAGTGTGGTCTGATTTGTCAAACTGAGTCACGTGATTAAAAATAATCAAATTGGATTGGTCTGCAATATATGTAAGAACTTATCATAATAACATAATAGGATAAAATAAAATATTAAACACTGATCAGGTGTTTTAATTTTAGTTGTTCAGTATAAATAATGGATTTTTTGTAAAATAATTCTACACTACATAAGTACGACAATGATGACAAGTAATGTCTAAATAAATAGAAACTGTTTATGTACTTTTTATCATTTATTGAACAAATATGAAAAAAGAATGGATAGCAATCTAAAACGTAACAAACATCTCCAAATAAACTGAAATTGAAATAACAATAGAAATCTAAAACTTAAAAAATGTTATTTATAATTCAATATACTTGATTAAGGAGAGTTAATAAGAATGGAATAAATTCCAGGGTCTACGGTCTGTATTTGTAACTACAGTTAGTATTTGTAATTATTGTAGTTACATTACTTCTAATTTAATTTCTGTACTTCTGTACTGTATTTCGAAAACCTAAATTGGAGTATTCGTTGACAATCTGGTATCCTCATATTATGAGACCTCAAAGCAATTGAAAAAGTAGAAAAGAATTTTTTTGCGATTCTTGTCCTAAACAAAATACAGATTATTTCGTGACTACCAGTTTTTAGATCTGTGAATTTACATAATGAATTTGAAATTACAAAACTTGACATTCGATATTTAGTTTTTCCCATTTTTGCATTAAACGTAAGTCTTTATTATTGCGTCACGTATTCCTGGAAGAATTATTATCATTATTTTGGGCATTGACATCAGCTCAAATTATATAGGTACCTGAATTACTGTTTTTTAAAACCTTTCGAGCAGTTCCCGAAAGAAGTCGAAGTCTTCTTAAGTCTGCTACAATATCGTGTAGATGTACTTGTTTTTAAAGCCACCCTGTCTGAAAGTTTGCTGTTCGGAGATTATTCTTGATATGTTTATTCTTGTCCTTCAGTTCTATTACTGTGTATGACAACTTTCGAGAAGACTTACTGGAAATACAAAACATTAAAATTATACATTTGTTTAATAAAATATACTACACGTACAAGCTATAATTGTGCATCATTCTTTGGAGATACTTGTAATAGTATTACTAATATTGCTGAACCAGTGAACCTCCACTCTCTTTTTGTATTTTTATACCTCCTCGAGAGGTACAAAAATAAGCATACCTACATAAATTGCATGTAGGTGCAGTTTCATTTACATTGGAATTTGTAACACTGAACACTTTTGGAACAGAAGTTAAAAGTATTGAGGTTAAAATTATAACTAAGTATTTTTATGCTTTCATATTTCCAGAATATGTATAATCCCAAGACTACCCTAATTGTCAAGATTTTATACACCTTCGAAGTTTAGCTAAATTGGAGTCTTACCTTGTCGAAGGCTGTTCTCGTGGACTGAAGTTTTGGGAGCTTGTCGATGGCTGTTGGGATGCACTTACAGAGTGTAACACCAGTAATAATCTACATAACACGTAACAATTTGAAAATCATCGGCCCTAAAATGGACAGAACAGATTTTAGTACATTGCTGATGGATAAATAAACAATCTGAACTGTACGAACGTCCGACACCCTGCCGTGTGCCGTGAGTGATTGTCGATCTTATTATTTCCTTCAAATGTGTACATATTAGTTATGTTCACGCGCAGGTTGTATGAGTTGCTCTTCCTTTTATTAATATTTAATACAGTTCAGTGATCACAATGCATTGGCATTTGACAGTTGATGTGATGTTTGATAATTTGACATATGCAGCAAATACTGCCAACTTGAAGATATAACATTTCACCAAAAACAGTAGAAAAACACAATTTAAGGTTGAAATTGGAGAAAAATCAGCTAAATTTGTTTTTAAGTAACTTACCAAATTCAATTTTGAAAGGTACTTTTCAAAATAAAAGTCAGTATTAGTCAAATTAACATATTGAAAAATTATTTTTTAAAATGGTAACATTTCGCTG
This sequence comes from Agriotes lineatus, assembly GCA_940337035.1. Lineage (NCBI taxonomy): Eukaryota > Metazoa > Arthropoda > Insecta > Coleoptera > Elateridae > Agriotes > Agriotes lineatus. Next base: position 98,041 of record CALNHX010003876.1, on the reverse strand, counting down.
ACAGTTCCAGCTTCATCAGACATTTAAAGCAGTTTACAATATAAAGCTTTTTATATAAAGGGGTGATTCTGAAATGAGTACAAAAAAGAAGAACATTAGATATGCGAAAGAACAAAAGCCTCACTAATTAAACGTACCTGATTGAATTGCATTAAAAATATTAGGTAGGATTTTTTTAGTATCTTCTTTTCTTTACTTTTTTTCCCTTTCCTCATTTAATAATTTTTTTGGTAAATTAATTGTAAGTTTGGATTATTAATCCTGGTAGAATTCAAAATTTATTAATATTCTTTGAGTAATGTTTGCCAGGATGATTGCCAATATCCGGAACGGATAGGAACCTTAAGAAGAAGAAGAATGTTTGCTAAAAGACTATACCTATTTGTATTTCTCCCCTATGAAGGTGTGACAACTATTACTTATAAAAAATGTGTAATTTCAGGACTTATCGACAACACCATCCGTTTATCAAGTAAAAAACAATTATCCTTCAGATATTATACAAAAAAACATTAAAAAAAGACTAATAACTCTATAACAGCGCAACTCAAATAATGCAGCAATAAATCTACAACCTAATTTTTTAAATAATGAATTTAACAACCACCAAATTGAAACAAAAAGATACACTACCTGTGCGAGCTCGTAGGTTAATATGAGTTTCTTAATTAGTGGACTGTATTATCTGCTGCTTCCATCGCCAGGAATCGCATTAAATGATGTTGGAGTAAAACACTTCACTACTTTTAATGCCTTTAATTAACTAAGTACCAATACAACACATATTACATGCTAGTACATCTAGCTCCGTGCCGCAGCACAACCTTTCGCATTGACAAGCAGTTGTGTAATCTTCGCTGCTACCGGGGCCCTCAGACTATATAAAGGGTGGGGCGCAAACATACTCCCCGCCAAAAATATTTCATTAAATATTTTTCAACAATACAAATTTAATCTTAGTATCTAAACAACTAAAAATCTAAAATCGAAACAAAGCTGATTTTTAAACTTAATACTAATTTATGTCTAGTCGCTTCTTAACTATCGCGCACTGCTTTTTCGCACTCACTTGGAAGTACACAAATCTTTTTATACTGCGACGTGTAAGTCCCTTTGAGGTGCGTACTTCAACAACACGCACGATGTCGTCCTTGCCAGGAAACACCTTGGTGATTCGACCCAGCCTCCATTGACAAGCTGGTAGCCCTTCTTCTCGCAACAGCACCATGGTTCCTTCCACTAGGTTTCTTGTTTGTGCCAAACCTCGCCTTGGTCTTTGTTGGAGACCATTTAAATATTCCAGTTGGAATTTTCTCCAATATTGTTGTACCATAGCTTGTACGAGCTGATATCTAGTCAATCTATTTGTATGTTCACTGAGTAAGTTAGGATCGGGTAAGGAAGTTAAGGTTCTGCCGATTAGAAAATGTCCCGGTGTTAAAACCTCAAAATTTTCAATATCCGAACTTATAGGTGTTAACGGTCTAGAATTCATTATGGCCTCTGCCTGAATTATCACAGTTTTAAATTCTTCATAAGTTAAGCTGTGCGAATTCACAATTCTTTTCAAATGAAACTTAATTGAAGCTACAGCTCTTTCCCATAAACCTCCCTGTTCAGGACTTCTTGCAGGAATGTAATTCCAGTTAACCCCCATCTCTGCTAATGTATTATGCAAAACTTCTTGTAGTTCCCTACTCTTGTAAAATTTTAAAAACTCCTTTAATTCTTTATTTGCTCCCACGAAATTCGTGGCATTGTCACTGTATATATTTATAGGTTTACCCCTTCGTGCAACGAAACGTCTAAAAGAAGCAATAAAATTTTGTGTTGTCAAATCGGTTACCGCTTCTACGTGTACGGCTTTTGTACTAAAGCATACAAACAACGCAATATAGCATTTTATGACTTTGCTTGATCTAGTTTTTCTATCTTTGATTAAAAAAGCTCCTGCGAAATCTACTCCACAGTTTTCGAAAGCATATGTCGGTTTTACTCTATGAGAGGGCAAAGAGCCCATTAAGGTCTTACAGGGTTTTGGCTTTGCCTTAAAACATACCATACATTGATGTACAATTTGTCTCACTATACCTCTCCCCGCCACTGGCCAATATCGTTCTCTAACTATAAATAATGTGGCTACAGGCCCCGCGTGCAAACTTATTTCATGAATATGCTTGATTATCAGCATTGTCAAAATATGTTTAGAAGGAAGTACTATTATCTGATGTACGCTATCGTAGCTTAACTCTAAGTTTTGTATCCTTCCACCTACTCTAATCAATACGTTTTTATCAACAAATGCACTTAATTTTGCCAATTTATGGTTATTATTTAATAAACAACCCTTTTTCAAAATTTTTATTTCACCCCAGTATGCTTCTCTGTCCTTTGATCTTAGATATATACACGCAGAGTGTCCTTTGATACTAGCGTCACAAAATGCATGCAACTCGACCAATTCATACTCTTTATGCAAAACGTGTTGCGGAATTATAACATCTTTTTCTAATGTTAATGCTTTCAACACATCGCCTTTATCTACGGAGTCCTGAATTAGCCTATTATCATTTGCTACCCATTTTCTTAAATTTAATCCAGCTGAATTTAATATACTAATAATTTCACGTTTTAAACTAAGTAATTCTTCAACTGTATCGGCTCCGCATATTAAATCGTCGTAATAAAACGAATTATCGATAATTTCACTAGCTTTTGGAAATAGTTCTTTGTTTTCTATAGCTAACTGTTTTAAGCAACGTGTTGCAATAAATGGACTCGATCTTAAGCCGTACGTTACAGTTTTTAACTCATATATTTTCAAAACCTCATTTTCATTTTCCCGCCAGAATATTCTTTGTAAGCAGTGATGTTCCTTATTTATATTAAATTGTCGGTACATTGCTTCGATATCACTGCTCACTACATAATTGAAGGTACGAAATCTCAACAAAATATCATAGAGATCTGATTGCACAGTAGGCTCGACAGTAGGTCCGGTATACTGTAAATCGTTAAGTGCAATCCCGTTGTCACACTTAGATCCCCCGTCAAAAACCGTTCTACATTTTGTAGTCAAATAATCTTTCTTTAACACCGCGTGGTGAGGTAAATAATAACTATATTTTGTTTCTACATTCGTTTGTATTAATTGCATATGTCTCTGCATTTCGTAAGTTTTCATAAATTTTGAATACTGCTCTTTTAACTCGAAATTTCTTTTTAGTTTCTGTTCTAACGCATAAAATCGTGTTTTAGCTATTTCTTTGGAATTTCCTAATTCTTCTAAACTTCTTTTAAATAATATTTTTGTTTCAAAACGACTAGTTCCGTCTCTAACCGTCGATTTTAAAAATAATTCCTCCGCCTCTATATTTTCAAGCGATAAATCTTCTTTTAGTGTAGAAACCTCCTCAAGTTCCCAGAATTTTTTAACTACCTCATCTATTGCACAAAATGAATGCACTTTCCTAATTGGTCCCCGCGATAAATGCAACCTTCCCGCTACTACCCATCCCAATTTGGTTTGCTGTAATATTAGATTTGAATTTTCTATATTAATTCGCTGATCTCCTAACACATCCCAAAAAACATCACACCCGAGTATTATATCAATATCAGCTGTCTTATTAAAGTTGGAATCAGCGAGCTGTAAGCAACTTGGAATTCTCACATTACATTTATCAAAACTCAAATTTGGAATAGCAGCAGTAAGTTGTTTTAATCCTAGACAGCAAATTCTTTTCTCAAAGTCTGAAAACTTGGATCTAATTTTAATGTTTACTAATTTGTCTATTTCAGCTGTTTTCGCTGAAATTCCCGTAACTTTTACATCAACTTTCTTTCCGTTTAAATTTAATATTTGCATGGCCTATTCCGATATAAGATTTGACATAGCTCCGCTGTCCAATAAAGTTCTAAGCTCAAACCATTCCGAATTAGCTGCTTGTACAGATATGATTGCAGTCGGCAATAAACAAATATCTTCCGTGTTGGCAGAATATGCCCCCATCTTACAAACGTTAGTCGTTATTCCGTTTGCCGCATTGTCAACACTTTGTGTGACCACTTCTGCATTGTGTTCCCTATTATTAATACAAGAAGCTACTTGATCGCCGCCCCTGTTGTCCGCATTAGCAGGTGCTACACTTTCTCCATAATCATGCAACAACACGTTATGTAATCTACCACATTTAAAACACCCCCGATTTTTACAATTTCTTGCGGTGTGGCCCGGCTTCAAACAATTGAAACACAACCTCTGTTCAACAATCACCCTTTCTTTTGTCTGCCTAGACATCTTTTTAAGCTTTTCACATTTATAAATTTTATGGGTACCGTGACAAATTGTACACCTTTCATCTGCCGCAACAAATACAGACTTAGTTCTTTTTTCCCCATGTGAATCGCCTAATGAACTCTTTAACCCTTCCAAGAAGTCACATCTATTCTGTAAAAACTCCTTAAAGGATGCTAACGTTGGAATCTGCTTTGCATTATTTACACCTTCCCATGTTCTTAAAGTTACATTGTCCAACTTCTGACTAATAACAAATATAAGCAAAGGACCCCAATTTTCTGTTTGAACACTCAAATTGCTCAAACCTCCCAACGATTTAATTAAGGTGTCTGTTAATGAGCGTAACCCTACAAAACTTTCCTTTTGCAATTTCGGGATATCAAATATACTTTTAATCAAACTGTCAACTGTTAATCGTGGATTATCAAATCGCTGTTCTAATAAATCCCAAGCTACCTTATAATTTTCATCGGTTAATTCAATGCTACTTAAAATTTGTTTTGCTTCTTTTTTGCAAGCTCCCTTTAAATAAAATAGTTTTTGCACATTACTAATACCAGTATTGTTATGAACTATAGCTTCAAATAAATTCTTAACCCTACAGTGGGCGCGTGGTTGACACCGGTCAACCAGCCTTTTTGATTTTCGCACTGTTTCTAACTGAATGGTCCTGCGCATGTGCGGGTTTCAGTAGCTGTAAACTAAAGCGTCTCGAACAATATCCCGGCAGTAGGGTTCTGAGTTTGCAGGCAGTAAGAAGTTTACATAAAGTAATCAGTGCGCTGCGTTAGTTGGGGGACACCTGTCAACCACGCGCCCAAACACGTACCTATATTGAGCCACATTATCGGTAAACGTTTTTTCTTCCTTTTATAATTTCTGATTTATTTTAGTGATGATTATGAGGCACATTAGTTGTCACTTCTACATATATATTTATATTACTAAAATGCTCACTTTTGACTCGTCCAGATTTCACTTTATGAAAAATAAATTAATACTTTCTCTATTTTATCAGGAACCTGCTTATTACATAATATAGTTTTCAAAATGTCCGAAACTAAGAAGAGGAAGTTTGAGACAAGTAGGAATCCTAACGTTTGGCTCCAATGGTTTAACGAGCTTAGCGATGAAAAAATGTCTTCGTGTGATGAGGCAGAATCTGACGAAGGCAAACAAGATCATTTGTCGGAAAGCGACCATAATACGGATTCCGAACAGGAGCTTTCTGAAAATGAACAAGATGATAACGACGATGACAATCAGGATCAACTAATGAAGCACTATTACCTAGGAAAGGATGGAGCAACAAAATGGGGTAAGGCAGTGCCTAATAAAAAAGTTAGAGTGCGTTCTCACAATATCATAACGCATTTGCCTGGGTCAAAAGGGAAAGCTCGCGAAGCTGAAACTCCAACTGAAATATTAGATTTGTTTCTTGGTCAAAATATTCTTAGCATTATAACGAATTCAACTAACATTTATATTGAACAAGTTCGTAATAGCTATCAAAGGAACAGGGATGCTAGACCAACAGACGTAATTGAAATTAGAGCGCTATTTGGTCTCCTGTATTTGATAGGGAATTTGAGATGTTCACGAAAGGATCTTCATCAGTTGTGGGATAATTCGAAAGGTAATGGGTTGGAGTCATGCTACCTAACAATGAGTGAAAAGCGGATGAGATTTCTTCTTAGATGTCTGCGCTTTGATGATGTAAGAACCAGAAATATTCGCAAAGAACTTGATAAGCTAGCCCCAATAAGGGAAGTGTTTGAAGCTCTAGTAGATAATTTCCAAAAGTATTTTATTGCAAGCGAGTACCTTACAATTAACGAGCAACTTTTGGCTTTTAGAGGACGATGCTCATTTAAGCAATATATCCCCAGTAAGCCTTCCAAGTATGGCATAAAAACGTTTGCTCTTGTCGACGCCAAATCTGCTTATACCTTTCATCTAGAAACATACGTCGGTATTCAACCACAAGGCCCATATAGAAACAGTAACGCTGCGCAAGATGTTGTAATGAGATTAGTTGAACCAGTTAGAGGGACAAATAGAAATACTACCAGAGACAACTGGTTCACCAGTCTTCCTTTGATAAAAAATCTCAAACAAATAGGATTATCTTACGTCGGCACGCTACGAAAGAACAAGAGAGAAATACCAAAAGAATTTTTACCTATGAAACAAAGACCAGAGAAATCGTCAATGTTTGCTTTTCAGGTAGACTGTACACTTGTTTCTTATTGTCCGAAAAAAAATAAAACAGTTTTAGTTATGTCCACAATGCATCACGATGATGCTATTGATAAAGATACAGGTGACGCAAATAAACCAGAGATGGTCACATTTTACAATATGACAAAAGTTGGAGTAGATTTAGTGGATCAACTTTGCCAAAAAAATAATGTGGCAAGAAATACAAGACGCTGGCCAATGGTGGTCTTTTACAATCTGCTAAATATTGCAGGAATTAACGCTTTATGCATTTATAAGGCCAATCAGCAAAATTCTCAAAAAATCAATAGAACTGACTTCTTGAATAGCATCGCGTGGGAAATGATAAAACGGCAGATACAGCGCAGATCAGCAATAACACGGGTTCCCAAAGAAATACGAAGGCGAGCCCAAATTTTACTAGGAACAGCCGGACCAACACCTCCACAACCAGAACAACGGCAAGGATCTAGGGGTCGGTGCTATGAATGCGCAAGAGCCCGTGACAGAACCACAAGAAGATGGTGCATCAAGTGTCAAAAGTGGATGTGTGTTGATCACTTGAGGGACATTTGTGTGAACTGTGTAGAATAACTTATTTCTAATCATTGTCAAAATTTGTCAGTTTATATTTTTTTTTTTAAATAAAAATAATTATAATTAATTTGCGAGTTGAGTATTTGTTGGTTACAAAAGTATTAATAAGCTAGACGTTAAAAAGTCCACAAAACCTTAACATAAACTGGATTACAGTACTGGGTGACAACTGTCCCCCACGCGCCTAAACGTGTCACAAATTATCACGCGCCCACTGTAGGGTTAAACTCGTTCCAAGATTCATAATTTCCATAAAAATCAGGAATTTGCAAACTTGGCAATTTAACCTGTGATTCGACTGTTGACTGAGTACTAATATTATTAATTGCAGGAGTACTATTTCTCCCTTCTATTAATGATTTAGCAGAGCCCATAACTTCATAAAATTTCCATAAAAATCAGGAATTTGCAAACTTGGCAATTTAACCTGTGATTCGACTGTTGACTGAGTACTAATATTATTAATTGCAGGAGTACTATTTCTCCCTTCTATTAATGATTTAGCAGAGCCCATAACTTCATAAAATTTCTCCTCAAAAGTATCTTTCAAATTCTGGTCATCTACATCAACATTTTTAATACATTCTAACTCGATTTGTACTTCTAAAAACTTTGATAATAAACCTTCCGCTTGCGCAATTCTAAATTTTAAATTATCATATTTATCAGGCGTACAATATTGAATAAAACTCTCCAAATTATCTAACTGGGATACAATATGATCACGTGTTTTTTCTAACCTTAATATTTCTTTAGACGCTTTCGGCATTTTTACAGGTTATTTTATTCAAGGGTAAAATATAACATATAAAGGAACTCAGTTTCCAAACAAATAATGACAACACTGTACCTCGTATTGCAGGTGCTGTCTCGCTTGCAGCTGTGGGTCCGTCGGCTTCTCTTGTGTGACGTAGCGTCTCGCTAGCCCCCTCCGCCGATCGGTCGATAATCCTTCAGTACGCGTGCACCCAGTAATCGAACGCTCTGGTCGATTTCCCACCGAAGCAACGGTGTTTTTATTTATATCGAACACTCAGGTCGATTTTTCACCTTTTTCTTCACTAGGACGAACACTCTGGTCGCCTGCCCAAACCAACAATTCACCAAATCACGATCCCTGGCTCGAAGTGACCAAATGTGCGAGCTCGTAGGTTAATATGAGTTTTTAATTAGTGGACTGTATTATCTGCTGCTTCCATCGCCAGGAATCGCGTTAAATGATGTTGGAGTAAAACACTTCACTACTTTTAATGCCTTTAATTGACTAATGACAAATACAACACCTTTTTAATGCTAGGACATCTAGCTCAGTGCCGCAGCACAACCTTTCGCATTGACAATCAGATGAGAACTCTCCCCTGCTACCGCGGCCCTCAGGCTATATAAAGGGTGGGGCGCAAACAATCTAATATCAATTATTTGTTACTAAGTGTCATTTTGCATAATAAAATTGTAAACAAACATATATGAAAATAAACTTGATCTTTTGATATGTTGTATTAAGTCCAGTGATTTTGAATGACATAGATACAAGTACAGCCTTAAAAATTACATACGTTTATGTGCCAAGATGTGTAACATCCCTTTTTCGTGCTATCTTCTTCTGTAATACAGAATATGAATATACGCTATCCTTCTTGCAGTTACTAGCACAGCACCCTAGATATAGAACACAGCATGCTTATTTTTGTTTTTCAAAAACGTATGTTGATTATTGCACCTTGTTATGAACAAGAAATTGTCAAACACATAACCTTAAAGAAGTCGGCTGTTTACTAATTTCAGTATGACTAAATTTTGCTTTAAATGCGATAAAGAAGATGATCAACAACACTGTGGTCGCCTGCCCAAACCAACAATTCACCAAATCACGATCCCTGGCTCGAAGTGACCAAATGTGTGAGCTCGTAGGTTAATATGAGTTTCTTAATTAGTGGACTGTATTATCTGCTGCTTCCATCGCCAGGAATCGCATTAAATGATGTTGGAGTAAAACACTTCACTACTTTTAATGCATTTAATTAACTAAGTACCAATACAACACATATTACATGCTAGTACATCTAGCTCCGTGCCGCAGCACAACCTTTCGCATTGACAAGCAGTTGTGTACTCTTCGCTGCTACCGGGGCCCTCAGACTATATAAAGGGTGGGGCGCAAACACTACCATTCCATACATACCAAACTTATCAGAAAAAAATGAAAAAGAATTACAAAAACAACATTCACACAGCTTTTACGAAACATAACACATTTAAAAATATGTTTTATAAAAATTTAGAAGATAAAACAGAAATTACTCAAAAATCAAACCTGATTTACAAGGTCCAATGCAATGACTGTGAAGCTAGTTATATCGGTCAGAAGAAACAATACCTAAGGAAAAGAATGACACAACACAAACTATCGATAAAGACAAAGTTAATAAATGAAGCACTGCCTTGTCAGATCACGCTTTTTCTTAAATTGATGTTTTCCTATATTTTCAAAATTTCTTCTAAAAACTTTTTCACCCAATTTATATGTCGCCAACACTTTTAGTAACGCACATAAAATGGTTGACTAATGTCAGCGTAAAAAATATTCCGCTTGAACACATCTAATTTTCCTTGAAAATAAAAGTAAGTAACCATCTCCAATACACTACGATTAATAACATGGCTTTACTCTTCTAATAGATATATCATCCAAAATTGTCCGCTTTAACTTTAATGAAAAGTAACAAAATCTCAAACAAATGTGTTCTTTGAAGGTCAAAAACCACGTTTCATGGTATCAAACCTATTTTCCAGCATAATTTGAATGAAAGGTAGAAAAACAACTACTATTATCTTAATCTATTGCAGCTTAATAAATTACAACATATCTAATCTTAGCTATCTTAATCTGCTTACAGAATAATTATAAGCTAAAAATAATGTTAACACTGTATAGAAATACATTTTGACTAGTTACGTCACAAATACAAAAAAGCTAATAATTAAAAGTAATATTAAAACCTCCATTAACCAAACCACCTTTATAATACTAATTATATCCTTTCTTTTCATCAGATAATCAAGACTCAGAAAAAGATCGCTCAATTAATTTTTAAGTCGGACTGAAGACAAACCACAAATAATTTAAAAAATCTTAAAACACCTTAGTAAACAAAACCCTTACGTGATGCTTTAAAGACATCGCTAATATATAAACCATCTATCAACCACTACATGGAAAAAACATTAATTATTTAACAGAATTGACACAAAACAACAGGTAAAAAATTTACAATAAAAATACAAATACTAATTTCCTCTAAAGTTATTATTTTTATTCCAGTATAATTACGACCATAAAGAACTGCAAATTAGGTTTATGTTTTTGACATCTATTATTTCAACCCCTCACGCCTTCATAGGAGAAAAAATTTATAATTTAAAAAAAACTGTAAGTATAGTCGTTCAGCAAACATTACTCAAACAATATTAATACATTTTGAATTCCTTCAGGATTAATAATCCAAACCTTACCACTCACAATTAACTCACCGAGAAATGAATTAAACGAGGAAAGGAAAAAGAAAGGGAAAAAACGTAAAGAAAAAGAATTCTAAAATAATCCTACCTAATATTTTAAATGCAATTCAATCAGGTGCGTTTAATTAGTGAAGCTTTTATTCTTTTGCATATCCAATGTTCTTCTTTTTTGTACTCATTCCGGAATCACCCCTTTATATAAACTTTTTTAAATATCTGAAAAAGCTGAGACTGCCAGCGAAACGTTACCATTTTAGCAAATAATTCTTTAATGTGTTAACTTGACTAATACTAACTTTCATTTTGAAAAATAACTTTCAAATTTTAATTTAGTAACTTAATTAAAACAAATTTAGCTGATTTTTCTCCAATCTCAACCTTAAATACTTTAACAGCTGTATTTCAAAAACTTTAAATAATCACAATTAGCATTTGTTGACGCACAGTAAACTATAACTTACTTTCGATTGTTTAAAAATATTTTTACACCAATTAAAGTTAAAAAGTTAAAACTACATCAACCTTTCACAGCGTCCTTAAAAAAGTCGAAAAATAACTCATGTAGAGATTCAAAAAAAAAACTAGGCATCAGACCATTTGCACTAGATATCATTTTACATCGACAACCAGCTGGGCGTGAGGAAATTGGACAATTATAGGTTTTTTACCTATGAACAAAAAAACACCGGTAGATCAGTGTAGATTTATGTTAGAAAAGTTCGATACAAGATCAGCATACATTTACCATTCTTACGGGTGATGAGTCTTGGCTTTATACTCATGACCCTGAGGCTAAGGAGCAATCAAATGTTTGAGTTTTTTCAAATGAGGCTATGCCAACAAAAGTTATTCGTGAAAAGGGTGAAAACAGGATTTGTATATAGAAATTTGCTTTTCTCAAGCCTTGTACTGATCGCCATCATTTTATTACACCATGATAATGCAACTCCGCATACGACCTCAAACACTTTCAATCTCATGCACACGATTCTGGAGTTCATCTGGTCGCTCACTTTTCATACAGGTCTGATCTTTCCCGAGAGATTTTTCTTGTTTAGAAGGATTTAAAAAACTCTATATGGTCAGAACTCAGAAAAACGGAGTTCTGTCCCTATTTCGAAAAATGGCTTTAAAGGGAGAACAAATGCATTTAGGCTAGGAAATGATATTGTTTAAAAGAATAGAGATATTTTCATTGCAAAGTTCATATTTTTATTATAGCTGACGATTCACAGTATCTCTCACATTAAATATTATGTCATTCTAATTTTTATATGCAATATAAACCGTATGTATGAGCGTACATAATCACATATTCTATTTTGCAAATTAAGTAGACACACCTACACTTTAATTGGACTTTAATTTCTGCAAAGAGCGGAACTAAAGTGCCCATTCAAACAATTCAAAAGTTTCAATCCAGAAAGAATACCGGTCTCGTTCGGCGAGTGGTGAGCGCGGAGAATGGGTCAGTAGTATGTTAGGGCTGAAAAGTCTTTTACAGGGTGTGAAAATCCTTATCGGTGGCTTCGGTTTCAACCGCAAAACAACATCGTTCTATCGACTTAGAATACGATCTAATCGCATTGCTCCATCGTGGAACAATCTAGTAAAGTGCGTCCTATCTCCAGCGGATCTACCACGTGCGCTTCACGCATATATTTTCGAGACTAAAAGAGTTGTTGTTGATGTATTTCTCCTTTGAAAATGCATCAGGAGACGCGAAAAACTGGCAGAGCAATTTCTTAAAAGGATTTTAGTCGGGATTCTTTAAAACGAACGAGGAAAATCGATCTCCTATTCGGGGTCGTAGAAATAATCAACTTCCGTGTTTATAATGTCGACTTTTAACGCCAAAGAATAAAAATTAGTTAAAAGGGACGGTACAAAGGAATTTGAACGGTTATTATTGAAACAAAATTAATTAGGGCGCTGTTGCGCGCAACAACCTGGCTAAAGCGCGATAATGATAAAATATCCGTTCTATTTTGTACGTAATATGGAAGCTGCAATGTTAACTCTCCCACAGTCAAAATGAGCGATCATGCGTAATTCGCATCTGGCGATACTCTCAATATCAATCATAATTATGCAACAATTTCACCACCACAACGCAGCATTTGTACTGCATCGAGTTTCTTTTTAAGGTAAAATTCTAATGGATGAGCGATTTGCAACCAAATGAACACATATGTACATACCATTTATCAATCATTTATCAAATATACACGCGAATTAAATATATTTACAGGTCTCCGATGATTCTGCCGTATTCCGTAGCTTGTATCCACCTTGTTAGAAAAAGTATCAGGATTACACCCTTGGGCATTGCTGATGATCCGACTCGAGCTAATAGGACTTTTTATTTTCGTATTTTATTTTCCTACGAACTTTGCCGATATACCCTAATGAAGAAGACTGTATTTGATCTTTGTTCGTTGACTGTTTCCACAACATCTGTAATCGTAACCGTAAACATGCTCCGGCGGCAGAGCAATAAAATAAAACTAATAGCAAATCTGAAAGTAGGGCTCACTAAGATAATTAAAATAACCGTTCCGGTGGATGTTCCAGGAAGCAAACACAAATGTGATAAGTCATGTTAAAAACAGCCGTAAATGTACCTTGTGCTCCTTGCTCTTTAAGATCTGAATTTTGTAAAGATGATAAAGTGCAATTTCCAGAGTAAAGGTAATTCGTCTACAAATTATTGAACTCGTAGTTCATGGGGGCTCATCAGGCTTTGTTTGCTCGAGTGCGGTAAATACGAGCGCCTGGTCCCTCTCCCACGCTCACTAGCGACAATAACGACGACGTTCAAAGTGCACAGAATGATTTGACAAATACTTTTGTATGATTTATAACGTTCTTTGCAATAAAACGGTATTTAGACTGACACGAAATCAATACTACCAGAATTTTCGACACCCCGCATTCGTTTTTACACAGAAAAATCTAGAAATGTAAACAACTCGTTACATCCAGGGGAGAAACTGAAAGATCGTTATAAACTTTCCCTTCAGTAGTAGCTCTGTGGATTACTTCACAGGAGGAGAATGTATGTTTATCGTCACAAACTTGAATGCAACATGCTTTAGCTATGAAACTTTTAGACTCAAATAGTTAGCAATCACACTATCCCTATTTTTATTTCTTATACAGGGTATTTCACTCCTATATTCTCAATTACTTGAAATGTTGGTAGTTTATGCAGACCTTTAGGGAGACTTGTCTACTATGATTGATTAAAAAATCTATTTCTTCGAAAGTTACCCTAGCAGTCAGCCGGGCTCCATGGCTCAGTGGTTAGCATCCTGGCTACTGATCTAAGTGTCGAGAGTTCAATCCCCGATCCCGCTAAAGTTTTCAAAATTTTTTAAAAATGCGGATGAAAACCTCTACAAAATGTCTTCATTCGGAAGTGATGTAAATCCGTGGGTCCCATGTTACTACAATGTGTAGCATGTAAAAGATGCATTAGTAGGGTTATAACTCCTTAGTCTCGGCAAAATTCTCAATACACTAAGGTACCTGGTACTCTGCATGCCTAGACATTGTCCACGGGCTTGGAAAAACGGCCATATGAAGGCCTACTTGGTAGATATGAGTCTCCCCACAAATACTACTACTACTACTACTACTACTACTACTACTACTACTACTACTACTACTACTACTACTACTACTACTACTACTACTACTACTACTACTACCCTAACAGTCAAGGTAGGCTGAATTTGATTTCAAAATATTTTTCAGCATCTCCAAACAAGCCCAGATACAAATTTGTGTTGCTATAAAAAAATTGTAGCAATAATAACTGCAATATGATGAAACATAAAATTAGAATCTTTTTGAGCAAAAACAAATATACTCTTTAATATGGCCTTTATCAAAAAAAAACAAATCGATGTTACTTTTTTTGTTTTTACCTCGGTTTTTACCATATTGCAATTACTATTGCTTATAAAAAAAGTGTTGATGATGCTAAAATAGTATATTACGCAAAAAGTTTAGAACAGTGATGTTTTACTGAACAAGTATGGTTGGTTTGAGTACGAGTACGAGAAATGTAAAATATTAAATTTTCACATAAAAGTGACACTAAATATCAAAACATAACCAGGCTGGGCAGAACTCTTTTCTATGTACTAAAGCACAATAAGCAGCTCCAGTTGATGTTATACGTTTGTCAGTACTGAAGTGTATTGTTGGTGAAACTGTAAGTTTAGCGTCAATCTGTGTCAAAACTGACGCAAAATGTAACCTGTGTCAGGCCATTTTAATTTCCCTGCAATTCCGATAGCTATTTAACCATTTCGCATAGTTTTGGGACAGAGTTGGCGAGCCTGCTAGTATGTCGGGGCCATCTCAGTCGTAACTTGTGCCTCGGTTTTTTCGCATCAAACAAAAATTCAAACACGAGCGTGGTTTTCGACTTAATTTAAAGATCTAGCGCACCGCGATAATTTTTACATCATCGCTTCATGCAGCTGCGTGCCTCTTTTATTGTAAGAGCATCTGTTTTTAAATTATTCAAAATTTAGCCCGTGAGCGCAAGTAGAAAGGTCTCTACCTCTGTCGCTTGCTAACATTCCCGTGTTGCCGGCTGCGACGCAGCTCGAGCTGTAATTGGACGCATCTGTTGGCGTGCGGTCGGCAGCGAGCGCAAAAAATTGGTTTGTGGTTCTTCGATGCAGACGGTGACGAATAGGAGTTGTGATTGGTGTGTGCCGTTATGAGGTTAGGTAACGAGGTCCGAAAATTGCCGTTTCAGCTCGTACCGTTTTTTGCGAGCTCTTTAGCTCAGATGTCCGTTTTCTTGAAATGGGATTATTTATGCGAGTATAGCCTAATTAAATGGCTTCCTAGGCGTGTGATCGCCGAGGTGGTGTTACACCGTCGTGCCCGAATAAATACAGAGGACGTTTCCGAATTACACCGCCCCCCTCCCAAGCCTAATGATTGACAGCTGTAGTGACAGGTAGCCGCCGTTTGCAGCATTCCGACGTTCTGCCCCGGGGCCGAGCTGCTTAAAACAAGGTATTCTACACTTCATTTGTGTGTGCAACTAAATAAATGCGCGGTTACATTACATTTAAACGCCGCATTGTGTGCGTTCATTCTGACATTTCATTAGCGTACTACTCATTAAATACGCCGCCAAATTACTGTTAAGCGCCGCACTATGTGCGTTCATTCTGACATTTCATTAGCGTACAACGCATTAAGTACGCCGCCAAATTACATTTAAACGTCGCACTGTGTGCGTTCATTCCGACATTTAATTAGCGTACAACTCATTAAATAAACCGCCAAATTACATTTAAACGCCGCACTGTGTGCGTCCATTCAGACATTTCAATAGCGTACAAATCATTAAATACGCTGCTAAATTACATTTGACGTTTTGCACTTCATTTGACCGAACTTAATCAAGTAGAGTCGTTATCTGTAACTAACCCAAGCAAGGTTTGCCCACTGTTGCAATTAATCGTTATACACTGAATAAAGTACAGTGTGTTAATTTCTGCGATTCACGTTTGCGAGCTCAGCTAAGTAGATTGGGCTATTACTATTTGACTGAAGCATTGGGCGTGCATTCTTGACTTCGACTGTCTTTAGGTGAGTGCTGATGCTAACAGCCCTAGCTAATAAGGCGTTCCCAGCTGGGGTTCTTATGTAGTCCTTTTAGGAAAAGACTGTTCTGCCACTGTACCTGTAACATTGTGTGAGCCGATCACGTCGGCCTTTTTTGTAACTGTTGGCCAGGGTTATGGTCTAATAGATTGGTTTATTATAATTGTCTTATAATTACTCCTGGTTTGTGTGCATGTTTGTTTACAGGGTGATATCGTCTCCATGTCAAGATCGATGTAAATCGAGGACTCGGGAGCAGTTCTTGAGTGATGCAGGTAGGTCGGCGCACTGTCGGTTAAGCCCATTTATTCGGTAACACCCTATATATACATCAACACGCTTGCCCTGTGGCGTCTCGTTTTAAAACCCCGCTTCCTCCCTGAGCGTATCTGAGCCGGGGCCTTTAGCCTGTTCTTACGATTTCCAGGGTGAGCGTGCACGTTTCTCGCACTTGTCTAGTTATTTGGCACTCACACAGTCGCGAGTGTCGATAAATCAGTTTGCTACTGTAACACCTGCTACTCTTGAATTTGACATAGATTTACAGTGACACCAACAATTTATTTATTTATTTAATTCGCACTCAGCCAACAGCCGTTAGGCCAATTATAGGCGTCGCTGTGCAGTTATGAGGACTTCCAACCCCACTAACGACTGTCATGATGTTGTTATGACCGCCGGGACCAACTTTTTTCCGTGATAGCCGTACCACGAGGCGCGGAGAGATGCAGCCATGGAACTCCCATCCAAGTTCTGACCAGAGAGAGCCTTGCTTAACTCTGCTGATCGAACGTGGACGCTTGTTCAAGCTACACCACCCAGGACCTATATACAATACACTTCAATACTTCCAAACGTAAAACGAATTGTCATTGCTATGCAGAAAAGTACCATAATTCTAAACGATTTTGAATGTAGAAATGTAGTACATTACAAAATGAAATACGATAAAAGATTTTGACTAAAAAAAAAAATTTAGACTACCTTGATCTTTACGGTAGGTTTCGGAAAATTTGCATTTTTAATCGATTGTAGTAGGCTGGAATGCAGAGTTTGAAATAAACCAAATATCTAGCTTAAGTCCAATTTGTTGGTGGTCTATATAAACCACCAAAATTTCGAATCATACTTAACAATATAGAATATATATAGGCGTATTCATTTCCAATCAAACATGCTGTATTTTAAAATCTGCTATAAGTCACAGTTAACATTAAGTAATTATTTATAAATATATTCTTAGAAATAAACAAGCCAAGGAGTGTGCACAAATTTTACCTGTATGTGAAGTCAAACAACAAGAATATTAAATAAATCCAATATAAATATTTGATTTTATTTTTAGAACAAACTTTGAACTACTAATTGTATGTCTCATTTGCTACAAATGTATGTATCCGAGACAATAATTTTCTTGAAAAAATGAAGCGTTAGAGGTACTGGAGCTGCGTCGTGTTCCACCAGTAAGAAACAACGTGGCATCTTAACAAATAAAAGCATCTGAAACAAACAATTATATCACTCATATGATCAGAATCGTTCTTAATAATGTTTTACTTACGCAAAGTAGTATGACAATGATATATAACAACTTCATCGATTAACAGCATTATAGTTATAGTTCAGCACAAAGGAACTGTTCATTTAAATGTCGTACTGTGAATAATGCAATACCAAAGTGAAAAGGTAGTCAGCACTAAATTTACTAAAAGGCAAATCGAACGGCTGTGCGATTTTCCTAATGTATTTTGACAGCATCAGCTGCACTCTGAAACATTCACTTAAATCACTATTATAGCAATTAATGCGTTTTCATAAGTTCACTTATTCGAGTTAGAGCTGTAGCAGGCTTTTACAAGCTCTAGTGGAACTCCAGGAGTTGTTTCTCTTGAAATAACAATTCTAACCTAAAATGTGGGAAAGTGGATATTTAACTTGACAATTGAAATGTTGGTAAAACAGATCACGCATTATATCCAATTCCAATCCAAATGCGATTGAACAAATTTAAAAGTAAAAAACTAGCCGAGCGTCCCCCAAGCTTTGCAGTGCATCGCCACGTTTGGGAGCCCGCAAAAAGCAAACCCAAAGTCAAGTAACGTAATACAACTGAATTTAGTTGCTCTACAAGTAAAGTACCGCATTCAGAAATTTTGTAAGCAGAGCAGGAGCGAGAAATTTGTACCTGCATCGAGAAAGGTAGCACTACAGGCTCGCCCAAAAATCCGCTAGAACGCCCCAATATTTTGTAAGTGAGAATAGTTGTTACATTCTGCACAGAATAAAAAAAAACATAAAAAATCTAAATCAAACAACCATTATTGCTTAATTAGGGCCTGCTAGGTTTTGATTTAATAATTTAAAAAAGTAAAAGTTTTCAATTTAGGATAATTTATTTGTAAGCCACATCCATAGTGACAGAAGCATTTTGATGGGGTGATTAACCAAGTAACTTGATTATAATTCAGAAAAGACGATTTGATTTCATTAAGCCTTAATTGATTGAAGTTTAAACATAGCAATCTATTTGTGTCAATTATAATTTAACATTCATTTGTATTCCGCTATTTACACGCAATTAGTTCATATTGTATTGTTTTACCTGCACTAAAATTAAGATTGTATTTATTTTTGCCCTCAATTTGTGTGTTTTATTTATTTGAATTGAAGTACAACATTTAGGTGTTCGTTTAAAAGTAATTTTTCTGACAATTACCCGAGAGAAAGAGTCAGGTTAACATTAATAATCTTTGTTCATACTATTAAAATTGTGCTACATGTAAGTGGGTGAGCTTTTTATTTGATAAGAACCCTGAGATTAAACATTTATAAGCAAGGCCACCATCTATTAAAGAAGTCATAGCAATATGTGACTATACCTAAACAAAAAGCTAATCTGGAGCCAATGCCTTTAGTTTGCTTTTCAAATAAAAAAAAATGTAAGTTAACTGGCGGCAAGTTCCAACTAGCGGTAGAAACCAGGTACGTTTTACAGCATGCACGTTATATTCATTTTGTACATTTTACTAATTTTAAATTACGTAGATGACTTATAAATTTAAGGCCAATCCACACGGTTAATACATTAAGATTGTTATAAAACACGAGCAACGTGCATATTCCCTATTACATTAAATTAATTACATAAAGCTATCCAATTCATACCTCACAGGTATTACTTTGTTGATTGTATGTATCACAATTACCTAATTAATCATCATTTCTTACGTTTTTCCGCCTCCCCTCTTTCTTAATTTAAAAAGCGAGGAAAACGAAATGCCTTGGAGACAATAGAAGGTAATATTTGTGCAAAGGTATGATTAACAGGCTTTTCAGAAAGTTTAGTGAAACTGGAGGAAGCGAACTTTTTACAGAAACTCATATTGCATAACAGATATCGAGCATTGTCTGCCCTTATAACACTTAACGGGTAGTTTAAATTTTGAGTAATTAATAGCAAACGTTGTTGGATGAGTACATTATTGTTTCGTAACATTTGACTTTTTCGATTTTTAGTTCACGCTCGTGTTTTAGAACATCCTTATACACAACATGTCTAAAAGCATATAAAAACCTTGTCCATAACAAACAAACGAATAATGTACTAGCCACATTAGCTTGCTATCGTTAAATTGTTAATATAACACTGGTCTGTGCAATATCGATCTCACTTACTGATTATGAATAAGTTGTAAATCGAATTAAATTTTATACTCGACTTAGGGCCGATTCTACAATGCAAGTATATACTTAGAATAAGCTATCCGAGGTATAATTGTCATAGTTTTCTTTGTTACAATAATCGTTTCTAGGGTATTTATTCCCGGGATAACTTTATCCTTGGATTGTAGAATCGGCCCTTTTAATCAGATTAACGTTTATGCTTTATGGTAGAGCATGGAGAGCGACTAAAAACTCTTTTACCAGCATTTTTTAAATTTTACAGCAACCCTCAGTTAACATACTGAAATTAAAAGTCAACTCTTTAAAACGTTCGTTGTGTAGCTTTTGATCATAATATCCTTTAATATTATAGCTCTTTCACAATAATTGGGTAACACTTTTATGCAAAAAAAGTAAAAATACTCAAGCCTTTTGAAATTTACTGGTCAATATTACTTACTTCAACAGTGACTAAGTACCACAATAGTAAGATAACCCTTACTTGATGTTCCTGGACGCAATTTATCTAGCCAGGAGATTATCAAATTTGACCTATTAAGTTAACCAACAAGAGCAGAGAATACAATATCAATTTTTAATGTTACTTTTCTTAATAAATGAAGTTACCGGCAAGCACTTCACAAAATCGGTATCTGTAAATAACGGGTGTTAAAACAAATTGTACGTCTAGGGTACTGCGGTTTCATGATGTTTATAAAAAACTTCATTTACTTGCTAACATATTTAATTTGATTTAACTACTATTTAACTCGTACTATTCGTGTTTTTTTAAAGTGTAGGTACATTAAAGCTAATGTAAAATCAAATTATGGAAGTTTTACTGACAATTTTAAGTCTAATGCACAGTGGTGGCCATTTCATGACAATGCTAAATACTAGCTTAACCTGCTTATTATAATACGGGCCGAACCTTCTTCTACCACTGTAAGCCTTTTTAGGCCAGATGGTGAGATCGTGCAGCTACGTTTTGGGTCCTTTCCCAGTCTCTCTTCTGCACCACCCATCTTAGACAAATTCTTTTAATTGATCGATTACTTTAATCAATTCCTGTATTTAACCGTATAAACAGTAGTTCTACAATAGCACAGCATCCTGTAGCCGTGTAGTAATAAAGGTGGCACCACTGCCATTAGTGCGATGTTTATAATTATCTACAGAATAGGTAAAAATATCTTAAACTTTAAGTCCTCAAGGCTCAAATAAAGCACTAATACGACGCTTAACGAACAAATTTGAAAATAAAATTATATCGACTGTCTTGATGGAGCAAAACCCGGTTTAACACGTAGCAAATTACTCTGGACAATTCGAAAATTGTTTGATTTCAAATAAAATGGTACTGCATACAACCGGGTTACCAGTAACAATATGCTATATCAATTTAGCGCTCATTTGTCGGAGAGGCTACTACTGAATCTGTTAGTCAAACGTATTACAGTAATGTGAACTACATTGATACACAAAGAAATTATGATTTTTAGTTAGAGGTCTTAACCGCTCTGCCGGTAAAGGTAAGTAATACACGTTGTATTATGAAGAGGAGGGCGATAATGTAAAGAGGTAAGCCCGATGGTAGACAAAGCAAGTCCGATGGGTGATGATGCCATGTGAGAGATGGACGCAACAGCTTCACTTGCCTTTATATTGCATGGAGTGACAATTGCACCACGTTGGGCGACCATTATTTTATGTTGTGATAGCTCCACGTTGTGATAGTCATTAATTATGCAATTGCTCAATGCTTGATAGGCATATCTTATTTAATATTACAATTGAGACTCTCAGGGTGGTTCGCCAATCTAGTTATCTATCAGTTGAAATTAAAACTTTATTATAATTTTTGATTACTGAATGACATTAACTGTCAGCTTGACTTCTAAACTTAATCAAACCAAGAATTGACAAATATTCTTTCTAATAACATATCCTTTAATCAATTCACTCAAGTAAGTACTGTATTCTGTTTATTTCACTCTTTCTTTTATTGTCTGTTACTCAAAATGCTTTTATACGAATAATTAAAACAAACCTGAACACTGCTCAAGCTTTCACTGCATGTATCCAAAATTACAGCTCCCAATGTCCAGAGCACCCGATGTTCACAGCCCTTCAAACAACATGCAACCTGTCAAAACCCTGGCTGTCCGCAGAAACTGGTCCTGTTCCCTTTATCAATGTTACTGTCACCCCAACAGATTCCTGGTAAGTTTCAGTATTATAGATGATCCCAAACTAATCTTCTTTATTCCGCATCTCGTACTCTGTATCCAACAACACCTACAGAACTGTCCTTCAACAACTTCCTTCTAAAGGATTGACTTGTCTTCCATGTAAGCAACGAACACTAATTATATCTTGCAAGTACCAATAAATCCAAATCTATTTAAATATTGTAGTCTTCTTGTTATTTGTATCTAATTAACTGTATTCCACAATATCTTCACCGATTGTATGCTTGTATTACTTCAAAATTACCTTTTCATATATTTCCACCACGTAGATTTGTTAAAAGCCCTGCCATTTGCATATCACCAAATATTTATACAAATAAAGGCATAATTTCAAATTTTTATTGTATCAAAAAGGAGTTTTTCAAAATCTGTATACATTTTATGAGTTTGTTATTCTTACTGTCTAAACAAATTTTTATATCTCTGGTAGTTACAATTATCTGCCCTCTTAAAAAATATTAAATGACCTAATTATTACATGCTACAATTCCCTATTATTATAACAAGCACATTTGTGAAATATAACCTTGGCTTTAACTTTATTAATATTGAACTCAACCATCAAAATTGAATACTCAATTGCTATTTAAAATTCTCAAATTACATTACTAATTGTCTCAATTTTAATTTTCATCATTCATTTTGAAATTAACACCCAATCTTATTTAAACCCTTCAAAATTTTGATTGCATTAATCTTCCAAATTTATCATTTTTATATTTTTATTTTAAAACTACCCTTAGTGTATCATAACAATATACTGTGTGGCCCCGGAAAGGTGAAACGACTCTTTTGAAAGGTAAAAAATTCTCGATTTAAATTTTTATTTTTCGGGGTTCAGCCCTGCTTGGTTAAAGGCGAATTTCCAACATAATTTCAGTTCTGAGAAATCAAGTATGCCTTGGAAATTAAAAAAAACCTATTTTTCTGTGAGGTAAAGTACCTTTTATGTGGAAAAAGTTATTAAGAAAAGTTGTTTAGAATCAACACATAGGCCCCTATACCAAATTTCAAAATCCTCAGCCAACTTTGATCTCTCACAATTTCTTTTTATGTTTAGGTTCCAAATCAAAGAATTTTACTTTTAACAAAGATTTTTATTGGAAAAACAAATACTTTTAAGAAAGTTTTTTATTTCATAATAAAAAAACCTTGTTAAAAATAAAATTCTTTGATTTGGGAAATAAACTTGAAAGAAGATGTGAGAAATCGAAGTTGGCCGCGGATTTTGAAATTTGGTATATGGGCCTAGATGTTGATTCTAAACAACCTTTCTTTATAACTTTTTGTCGTATTTGCCACATAAAGGGTACTTTACCTTACAGAAAAATAGATTTTTTGAAAATTTCCAAGGCATACTTGATTTTTCAAAACTGAAATGATGTTAGAAATTCGCCTTTAACCAAGCAGGGCTGAACACCAAAAAATTAAAATTTAAATCGAGAATTTTTTACCTTTCACACGAGTCGTTTCACCTATCCGGGGACACACTGTATATGATTACCTTGCAAAGAAGATCTGACGTGCAGTTTTCTGGTCTCAAATAAAGTTATAGGCCCCAAGATCGTAACATAAATTTGCGCCCACAAAATTATAACCATACCGGTAACATAAGAAATATTTAGAAAAAATTTATAAATAAATGACACCAGACGTACGTCATTCTATGACAAAATGTTAAGCAGAAACGCACTTTCACTTTTCAATTTAATTGTAGATTTCTACCTTATGCAAGTATTGAAAATTGATATTCATATACATCGTAATTTATCAAATAATTATTTCTCATTGATAGCGAATTACCGTACCTCATTCCGTGGTTTGTCTGTGCACTTATTGTTGAGTATTGCTGCTGCTGCAATTATTAACTCCAAGATAATTGAAGATTGTGACCCGATTAGTAGTTTGATTATTACAAGCTTACAGCATAATGGCTCTTCGAATATTCGTCCGGTAAGTATTCTTGATGAATACCTCGTTGAACCTCTTTGCTGCAACGTTGATATTACCTAAACTTGAGTCACATTATGAAGCCAAGCCATGTAAACAAAGATTCTGACAGTTCTCAGTGCGGCTTAAACTAGTTTCACAAGGTGCGCATTTTACGTAAACGTCCGCTGCATGTTGCCGCAAAAGAAATTACCGCACAACAAAACAACGCTCATTCCTCATCTAGTGTAAAGGTACTCATAAGCGGTGTTCGACTTTTTCTTCGAAACGGCCAACCACAGAACGCGTTTCTATCATGTGATTTTCACAGACCACGTGCCTTTGGTTACCTGGCTCGCCTTCCTAACGTGGCGGAAGTTTAGTGAAATGTGTGTCAGAATACGTAATAAAACAAAGAAAGGCATATTTACACATTTTTCTGTAAATTACATAATACAAATATTGTGCTAATTGTGGATCTGTTTTGCTTTGCGGTTCTAAGTTGCAGAAACGTTTCGTAGTATTTTAGTTCTAATAATTTTTACATATTTAAAACGTTATTTAGCAGACACATACATTTATAATTGTTAGGGTAAAACGCGATTATTTGCATGCTGTGGGTCTTTTCTCGATTTTAAATTATATGATTTATAATTGATTCATGTCCTGGCGAATTTTAATTTATTAATATTCTAAATTATGAATGTTACTTTTTCCTCAGAGGTACACTATAGTGGATGAGAATATTCTCATTGTGATCATTTCAGTTACCTCAGCCTTCTTCTTTACCAATTAAGCGTGGTATTATTACATCTTTAACGCAAGTTACCCATTGTTGGGAATAAAAAACATACTAGTTTCAAATTCTTGTCCATAGATTTTTCAAAATTACTTTTATCTATTTTCTCTCTCAAAAATACAAAAAAATAAAATTCAACGAACACAGGCACGCAGTTGCACCCAAACTGTTTGAGTTATTATTTGGTCAATGTTTGCCACCACCAAGCCGCGAAAAAAGCTTTCTATTTTCTAAACCTTTTGGTATTCAGAATTTTGCATGGAAAGGTAAACTTGTACAATGGCCGGTTTCGGTACCTCAATGGTTAAGCATTCTGACTACTGATCTAAGGGTCGTGAGTTCGATTCTCGGTCTCAGTGAGGTTTTTAAAAATACAAAATAAGTTTGAAAGCCTCTACACAATGTAAAGCCGAGGAACCCATGTTACTACGATGTGTATCATGTAAAATATTCCTTGCTAGAGTTGGAATTTCTTAGACTCTAGAATCCTAAGTAGGACTTTGACTATATGACCATAACAGTTGGTATCTAAGGTACCTGATACTCCGCATGCCTAGACGTTGTCCACCAAACAAACAAACAAAAAACACAATACAATAAAAGTACTTTGTAAGTTTTCTGTGGTTTTCCTATCCATACTTTTTCTGCTGCATAGCCTTCTTTTAATGTTTGATATTTCAAATCCTTTTCTTTTATATTACGTATAATTCTTCAACCATTCTCTACCTTCTGAATATAGGCGTCTATAATTTCCGTCTATATGTCGCTATCGGGTACTACCTGTTACCAATTTAGACCTGCTATCCTTTTAATATCATCTTTTTTTTTATCTACCGAAGCTTCTCCTCAATTCGCATGGTATACACTCTTTACACATATTTTACGTTTATTCGTTATGTCGACAATGAAATAGCTACATGACGACATTAACAACATCTAGAGACATAAATGATACTAAGTTTGTGAAAGCAACACGACCCCAAAAAATAAAATGTGACATGTTAATTAATAATAAACTTAATGCATGAATAGTGCCCAGGGCCATGTGAACAAAAAGGTCTGGCTTCAATAAGCGCGTACGATAACGCTCAAGCAAAGTTATAAAGACCCTAAGTAAAAACAGCCAATTAACGCTGAAGCAAAACTTAAAGGAAAAAAGAAAAAAGCCTGAAAATAAATTTGATTGAGTATTAGTCCACGTGAAAATAGTTACGAATAGGTCGTACCTCAGATTATGGGTGGCCAGTTGAAAATTTGCTTTAAAAAGAAAATTTACTCGTATCATATCACGAACTAATAGGCGGCTCCGCAGATCCGACAACGGGGCAAACGCTACCATTGTGACGACGGTTTCATTAGAAGAAATTCGCGCATGATGTGATACAAAAAGAAAGTCCCACAGAAACACGTCGTGTAGCTTCAAAACCAAAAATCTAAAGAATTCGGATCTTCTAAAAGGCAAAATAGCGGCCGAAAGTATATCTCCTTCATCCGAATTGCGAATTTTAACATTCAGAAAGTGCTATGCTAATTTGGTGACTGAAAACGCACGCCGTCGTTCGAAATTGTCAAATTTGCTGCCAACTGAGAGAAAAATTCACGACCACTGATTTTGGATCGCAACACACTCGTTGATTTCATAGCCTTTGGGTATTATACCAATGTTCTTATCTTCTATAGCTATCTACTGTATTTGCCAGGAGCCATGTCGTAGTACTACATATTACTAGAAAAATTCGTTCATTGTACACTTGATATGTATTTTTCAAGCCGTTGGCTTTCTGCGTAACGCCTGCCGTGGATCATTGGGATGGCGTCGCTCTATCTAAATCTAGCCGGACAACAAATTCAAATAACTTCAGCCCACGTTTTGAAAAACAACAGTTCTGTCTACATTTTGGCCGAACATCTATTTGTTACAAGCCGTTAAACCGTCTTCTTCTTGAAACACATTTAGTCGTTAGCTGACGTGTGGCTCTCTACTAACGGCTAGAAACGAAGGTGCGCAACAGTTAAATATGAAAGAAATACGATAATAGCTAAAAAAGGCTCCAGGATAAATAGAAATCCAGAAATTAGTCGCACAAAACGCCCTCCTAGGACCCCAAACAGATAACCAAAATTTAGCCCGACGCGACTCCCTGATTTATACCAAAGATAAATTCGCATAACTAGACTATAAACCTTACCTGCCACACCAATTGGGTCGTTTTTGGTTTCAAAATGCCGAATTTAGGTCAGCTACAATATTATGCAGTTCAAGTACTTCTGGTTAGCCCATGAAAAAACGTATAGCTCGATTTCATACAACGCAGCAAATTTAACCACATGCAAACAATCAGCTTTAAGACCGACCTACCCCTATTTGCCAAAACGTTTGACGTTCGCTCTCTGCAGCCGAACCATGAGTTCGCCCAGAGTATTCCAACATCTTCGGCAGTCGCATCTCTTGTGGTCACACCGAAGTTACTTTTTCGCAAAGAGGCTGAGCAAACCTTCGCTTTCGCAATAGCCTTGTCCAGGTTAAACCCCTCGTTCACCGGTCACTCCGCATATGCTGCATCCTCAGCAGTTGAACCTCTTCGTTGACCACCAGCTCCACAGCTTCATCCAGGTTAAATCGCTCGCTTTCCCAGCAGTACGCGTTCTCCAGGAAGCTGAACAGTTGTTCATTGCCACTGCAGCTCGGGTTTTCCTTTTTCCCTTTCACGCTTCATTGTACTGATTACCACATCAACCCCAAGAAGCCCAACTAAGAAAATCTATCTATATTCTGAGTTCTAAAAGTATATTAAAGTTATAAATTTATTGACACATCCTGTTTTAGCATAACAGCCCCATCCCAAGCCCACTCTGCAATTAATTTCAAACTTTTAATATTCTTTTCAGCTTGTTATTGCCTGGCACAAGTATATGTAATACTTTATTTTCTCCGCTTGCCATCGCTCCCTATACGCGTGCTCATTTTTGCCTAACTTGGTTGTCATGGTGTTCTCTCTAGGCCCACTTTGTAAAAGCTCTTCTTCCAATTATTATGTTATACTATGGATAGATAAATGGGACAATCGGTTCGTTTAATCTTAGGTTTTTCAGCCTCCTAAGGAATATTCTTAAATATATCTTTCGGACCAGCGTAAACAATTTAGGTGATATAGGGTCTATGTCTTACTCCCTTTTTATTTTAACTTCTTTGTATATTCGAGCATTTTTATCTTTAATGTCAATCAACCATTTATTTTTTGTATAATGCTAGTTTGTTCTATATCGTTGATCGATTCTTACAGTGTTTATCTTCACAACTGCACAAAATTTCAGAATGTCGACGGCTTTTTAAAAATCATAAATTGGCTTTGTGGCTACATTATGTAGTTAATATTCAAGTTCGCTTCACTGAGTTATTTATGCTGCTTTAAAGTTTGAAGGTTTACGTTTTTCTTTAAAAAACTTCATTCAAACATCATATTTGCTTTGGGATGATTTGTCTTGTAGCTGGCAAGATTTTTCACAAACTGAGTGCCTGTTACCACCACTTAAACTGCTAGGGCACAATATGCACGACAGTTCTGCTAAAGAAATAAATTATTAAACCCGGCACCCACAGATTTAAGGACGCTTTCCGGGCGGATGTGGAGTCCTCTTCCTTAACGCCGTATTGACCCCGTATCGCCGTATTAATAAATCAGGCGGGCGTTATGCACCCATAACCATTCGGACGGAATCTCCCAGTTAGTTTACATATCGAGCTATTTGTGAAACTACACCAGCCCTATCGGCGCAACCCGACACAGAAATTTTACGATTGCATCGCGTTTTTGGGTGATATATACTCACTTATAGCAGGGTTAGGTGTTTTATTGTTATGAGACAATTTTATTTCTAAGCTGGTTAAACTCACTCGTAAATGCCATCCATGGATTCCCCGGTATTAAAAAGGACTATCAAAATATGCGGTTTACGACGGGAATAAATAATGCGAGTGTGGGGCGTCTTTTTGGCGGTTAAGGAGAACTTTATGGCATTAGCTTAAATCCACAGTTGGCGTGATCAATATCCAAAGTCGTCATTGCAAAGAGATACAGATTTTCTTTTGTACCTGATAAAGATGTGAGCCATAAAATTCATCAATGCAAGACGGACTGTTTTCCTTCGCGATCTTGGCAATGTTTTGTTTTTATGGCTTCGGGAACATATAACAGGGATTTAACGGGCAGTTTGTGTAATAAATTTGTCGGTTAGTACCACTTCCGATGTTACACGAAAAAATATCGAAATTTAACTATAAACAGACCGACCTATTCTTGGTTATTGTTTTCGACTTCCTTTTTTTGAACATATCAGCTTGTAAAAGGATTGAAGTTTGCACAAGTATTAGTTTCTCTGCTTTATCAAACGAAAACTAATTTAATATTAAGAGTACTACTATTAATGGAAACCCCCATCATATGTATTGAAATGGTTTTAAGCCTACAACTTGGCTCTGTTTGCAGTGAAAAATATTTAACCGATTCAGTAAAGCACAGAGTTAAGATATTTTATGAAACTGAAACAATAATAAAAGTAATAAATGCATTGGTAATGGGATGCGAGAAGTAGTAATTAGTCGGATAAAGGCACGCATAAGCAAAGCATATTTCAGAGGGTTGAAATTTGAAGTTGAGTAATATTACTTTGTCTACTCCAGTGGGATAAGTAACTCATTACGTCACTCATTTGACACTATTTCAGTTATGAAGCTCATTACACCACTCAGTTATGTATTGGTTTCATTACGTAACTGAGTTGTGTAATGGCTTCATTACCTAAGTGAAATAGTGTAAAATGAATGACATAATGACATTTGCCTACTAAAATATTTTTGAAAATGACAGATCTGACATTTCTCCTACTGCACTTTTCTCAATTTTAGGCAGTCGTAGATAAAATTTTGTGCAATACATGTGTGATAATACATCATTAATATACTTGTGTGCTAACATAACTCGTGCTACGCACTCGTTTGTAACTTACACACACGTATATTAATGATGCTGTTATCCCACTTGTATAGTAAATAACTATTACTGAATCGGTTAAATCGGATTAAATCAGATAGGTTTGTGTATATTTAAAGCCAGACCAAACAAAATTTAATTGACACAAAAGGTTTGTTATGTGCAGACTAAATGAGCGAAAGTATTAATCAAAGCAAAGGTCAGTGAATGGCAAGCAAGCTGAAAAATAAATGAGATCGGAATAGAGGAAAATAGAAAAATGCAAAGAGCAATCACGAAATTAGGCAAGAGAATAGAAGCAAAGCAAGTAAAGTGTGTAAATTTGAACTCAATCTCTAGTGCATTAATAAAAGAAAGTGAAAATCAGAGCAGTGAATTTTAAAACATTTGTATGCGTGACGGAAGGAACAATGATAGTTTTAAGCAAAGGACAATTTTTTTAGAAAATATTAAGTTAAGATTTATGTAACCAAATTTTACTCCATTTGTGTAATTTTGCTTTCAAAACTAATTTCTTATGGACAAAAAACACCATGGTAACATAGCTACGTGATGCTTTTTTGTTGTTAGAAAAAAACAATTGAAAATAGAAATTATTGTATCTGGTCGAATTTGTGCTCCATTTTTAATTGATATTTTTCAATAATAAACAGTATTTTACCATAAAAAAGTGTACGGTTTTATTCACCAAGTGTTCAGGTAGCTATACGAGCGTTCGCGGCGATTTCCACGACGAAAAATTAAATTTTTCCAATTCGTCTCCGAGACTGGGCATCGGCAGCTGAAATTTCCGAGGGTCGTTTCCAGCACAATTAAGCAGCTGAACCCAGAGGTCTGTACTGCAATAGGTTGGCGGGGTCTGCAAGAGTACCTAGAGCAAAATGTACACCCAGGGGAGCAACTCCAGCAGAGAAATCCGGCAGCGTCAACTGGTGCCAGCATCGAAGCAGGATTGACGAGAACTTTACGAGGTAGGATTGATCTGTAAATTGAGGTTCAGCATACGGAAAAGCAATTAAAACACAAGAGTAGACCTTGCTGAAGAGGCCTAGCGCTTTTCCAAAAGTCCAAATACTTCGTGGGCTTCAAACATCGAACGGCGTTATCAGATTTTGCGATTTTGGGCAGAATTCCAAGCATTATAACAAATAAAAGTTGGCGTGGGTCCTACGTCATCCTAGAATAACGAAAGTAAGGTTTTTTGTTGCCAAGCAGAATAATCAAATTATTTACCTGATGCTTATCTTGCCCATAATCACTTTTAGAACGTCAAATAATTGCTATCTTGCACAAGCAGCTTTATGTGTTAAATGTCAATTTACGAGGTAGTGACTTATATGAACTAAAATCCCGCATTTGAGCTACTGATTTTAAACCATTTCAGAACTCAACCAGTTTCGTGTTTGCCGAAAGCTAGCTTAAATAATATTGCAGTTAAATAAAATATTAAGAAAGGGGCATTCAACCATTTTATTCGTGCAATTAATTATTAAATTTCATTTTAACTAGCCTTAAATTGCTGACAGGCAAAATGAGCACAGTATAAAAAGTAAACTGAGAATTGTGTGTGTGTGGTGATTTGTCCTAATTAAATTTATAATTTTAAACAAACAATAGTCAATCAGTTCATTGCATATTTACCGGCACCGCAACGTGGAGCTTTCACAACATTGCATTGCAGCATATAAGAGTTTTTATAACAAAGATAACTATATACAGGGTGTGGCACATAACTTGAAATCTCTTACTTCTTGCGACTGCAACCCAATGTACGCATGTGATGGCAGCACAGATGCTAAACATTTATTTAAAAAATATATTGATCAGAGCTGTTACTAAAGCTTTTGCGATCATTTAATATACTCAATGCCGTAGTGACACTGCATTTACATTTCTATTTCTGCTTCTTGATACAGTTACATTTTATAATGTACAGCTTTAACGTCATAAAGAAACAACAACCTTGATCAATAAGTATTTTCTATGGAGGGTAAACCAGCTTCAGGCACATTAAGCCTCAATGTTTTATGAACGTAAATGAGTGACATTACACACAAATGGAAATTTGGTATAATACACATGTAGCGGCACTACGAAAGTAGCCGTTGCGAACATGCGTTCCCGATGGTACAATCTTACCATGCTTTGACAAGTCGAAACTAATCAGTCTCCTCAACAAGTTGGCAACAGTAGACACTCTACAGGAGTTCGGTAACACTTTTTCGATCACATTGTGTTAGACATTCCAGCTATGCTGACATTCAAATTTACGGCAAAAACTGTTAAGTATTAAAACACGCCACTAATGGCAACGTGCGAAAAAGACGTAATTCGGGCGCTAATATTAAGAGTGCTACAAACGTCACTTTTGTAACTAGAAAATGTACAAAAAGTTGTCATTTTGACACGATTGCAGAAAATAGTAATTTAGAATACAAGTGATTAAAGCTAGTCTTTAGTTACGAGTGGGGCAGAGTTAAAACGCGAGTGAGCGAGCCCGCAAGAAACTAAAGATGCTTTATGCATGTGTATCGTACAATATTTTATTTACGGTAGAATCTATAATACAGGGTAAATATAAAAGATATGCCTAATTAAATCTTTTAATCACGTTGTGACTGACGACGTAAACTAATGAAAGCATTTTACTAAACAGTCATTTTACAAACTTAAAACTGCCAACTAAAAATCAATTTTACACACTGTCGTAGAAAATAGTAATTTATGTATTTCGTGTGTAAAGAGAGCCATTTTGGCGTGAGGATGTGAGTTTCGGGTCGAGCGCTAGCGAGGCGCGAAAAAGCAACCGAACACCAAAATGGATCTTTACACTCGAAATACATACAAAATTTTTTCTACGGTCCTAAATATGACAAAATTGTTAACTAACTGAAATTTCCTTATAACAGGCAACCAGAAATACATCACTGACACTGCGTAACACACTAAAGTTCATTTTTTTTCTATAATAATTTTCTAGGGGATAAGTTGCATTCCTGCATGGTCCCTAGTTTTAATAATGTTGGTACATAGATATTTACTTCTTTTCTTCCGCTAAAAAAATTATTTGTCATTTTGACAGATATGTCATAATAGTGGGTAAAACGAACAGCCCAGTAATAGTAAAATATTGCAAATTTATTCATTATTAAACTTACAATTTTTGAAAATAAACATAATGAACGTTTGACTTCAGTAAAAAAAATGAAATTTGTCAAGATAGTCCAGTGAAATTAAACAAAATAAAAGCAAAACTTCGGAAAAATTCCCGGAAAGCTGGATTTTGGTATGAGCCTTGATATTGTGTTGTCTAAACAAAATGTCAAAAGTCCTCATCGATCCGAGTGCCGCTAAAAATTTTAAGGGGGGGCAAAGGTCACCAAAAACGGTATTTCATGAATATCTCGTTAACGGTCACTTTTACAGGAAAAATATTTATTATCAAATTTGTAGCTTATGAAATTTGTAACAATAAAGGTATCATGACTTTTATTCGTAAAAGTAACCGTTTTGGAGATAATTCGATTTACAGAGTTGAAAGGTGCACTCTTTTCCACACCACCTTCGAGGTAGAGTACAAGGTGCGTTTTTTTTATGTGGTGTCCCTAGTAGGCATATTCCACGAATGGCAAGCAGATGTCCCTTGAAGTTTTATAACAACGGAGGGGAACTTTTCGGAGCACATTCCTTCTCTATCTAGACTACAGTGTACTATATATGTTTCTTTCTATTTTTATGGGCTCTGAAACAAGGAAATTCTGGAATATTTCAAGTCGCAACTCCAATGAGATATACATGCCATTGAGGGGTCCATCTATTCGTTACAACTCTGTAAATCGAATTATCTCCAAAACGGTTACTTTTACGCATAAAAGTCATGATACCTTTATTGTTAGAAATTTCATAAGCTACAAATTTGTTAACCAATATTTTTTCTGTAAAATCACCGTTAACGAGATATTCAGGAAATACCGTTTTTGGTGACCTTTGACCCCCCTTAAAATTTTTAGCGGCACTCGGATCGATGAGGACTTTTGAAATTTTGTTTAGAACCACAATATCAAGGCTCATACCAAAATCCAGCTTTCCGGGAATTTTTCCGAAGAGCAATGTCTAATTTCTCTGGACTAAAGAGTTAAAATTAAGAAACGTTGACATTCAAAATTGACATAACCATAATTTTGAAAAAGTTTTACCAACACGAGGTATAAAAATTTCCTAGCGTTTTACTCACATATCTACCAACATTGTAACACTTTGACAGCTATTATAGAAAAAAACGTACTTTATGTATTTGTACTGTATAAATAAGTGGAATTTTAGTGGAACACGAGACGTTTTAGGAAAACAAATAAATATCTTATCTTCAGATTCCAGCTTCAACTTCACAAAAACTTACAAACTCAATCAGTTTGCATGATTATGGACGCGCCATGATGCAATTGCCAATAATTTTTGACAGTTCGATAAAAGTGAGGAATTACAATAATAATCAGGTAGCCATGACGGTGCGTAAAGTAAAATGAAGTCACGTGTTTATTTCATTAAGACATTGTTTAAGTGGTTACGATGCTGAAATGGTTACTAGAGAAAAAATGCGCGATTCGCTAACCTTTTGCTTTTAATAGTCAGTTTTAGAGGTGATCGTAGAAAAAATATATTTTAATTAAGTGTTCTATCCGTGGAGACAATGCAACTTTACCCAGAAATTACTAAATGGGAAGGTTTTGTCGTGGTTCATGTATATGCTGAAGATTTCACTTTCAATTGACAGATGTCAGCAGCAGCAATTCTTTCTCCTACGCCTGCGCGATTTCCATGCTGTCACTTTTGACGCAACTCCTGCTGAGGTCTGCAAACCGTCATCACTAGTCTGAAACGTTATTTACAACTTGACAGTAACTTAGTTTACTTTTAAGAGTTCTTGCTGACTTCTTTTTTATTGTGTATCAACCTAGGGCGTATGTAAGAGACCTTAAATTTGAAGAAAAGCCTTTGTTATGGAATAGTACCTATACCGTTGACATAATGTAAGTTGCTTTATACTTTTATCTACTACAGTGGGGTAAGTAACTAATTACGTCACTCGTTTGACTATATTTCCGTTTGGTAATGAAGCTCATTACACCACTTAGTTATGTAATGGCTTTATTACCTAACTGAACTAGTGTCAAATGAATGACATAATGACATTTACCTACTAAAATACTTTTGGAAATGACAGATCTGACATTTTTCTTAATGAACTTTTCTCAATTTTAGGTAGTTGTAGATAAAATTGTGTACAATACATGAGTGATAATGCATCATTAATATACTTGTGTGCTTAAGTACATACAGGTATATTAATGATGCTCTTATCCCACGTGTATAGTAAATAACTATTATCTACATACTTCTAATTGTGTTTGGATTTATTACCTGAAGTCCAAGCTTCCCTGTAACAAGGTATTTGTGAAGTATCTGCATCACCTAATCAGCAGGTTAATCTACGAATCATATGCAGACACCACGGCGTGTTCATAAAGCAAATGCTTTACCGTTTTACTATACTCATCCGCCCCAGAGATGGAACCCAAGACGACTATTACATGATATCATTATTTAACTTGTAACATTTAACTTTTAAGCTGACACCATACGAATACATAACCTGTATACATTAAACTCCTCGATATTCATGTTTTTCATTATTTATAATTGGTTGTATTTTAATGAAATATAATTTAATTAATTCTGTAGATAATATAATTCTTAACTCGATAGTTTTTGAAGTAAATTGTGCAAGAATTAATTTAGGGGTAGTTACATTTTCAGCACAACTTCGTGTATGCCAGCCTTTTACTGGAAAGGTTAATTTTACTTATTCTTACTACACGGAAACTGTGCTTTTGTTTAAGACTCTCCTTGTCTCTCAAACTTCTAAGCAATCTAATTTTGTTATTATGAGCTTTACTTTCCCTTAAGCTTTTGTGCTCTTATTTCGTATTCACAAACCATCAATACTGTATTAAAACCTTTCATGTAAATTCGTCCCTCCATTTTTTCATTATGTCTAATTTTACTCTGGGGAACCAACATAAAAATAAATCTTCTTGTTAGCTGTGGATATTACACATATTACCATAAATGCAGTATTAAAAGTAAAACAATCAGGACCTGATCAATATTTGATCAACGGTCCCGCTGCTAGAATCAGAGCGGCCTTTTCAGCCAGGGCCGTCCACATAAATAATACACAGAAAACATTCCCTAGGTACGCAGTAAAAATCCCCTACATGTTTACAATCGTTCTGAAACGGCAAAGTTTTTACAGATGGAAGACAGTTTCTGCTGCATATTCTAGTACGGAGATAGCGTGGCAAATTGAAACCCGAGGGAGACGTATACGGGATTCCAAGTTTTAAGTCTTATATTCATCCTGTTTACATTTTACCACAGAGGCGTAATATTAGTTTCAAACTTACATGCACTGTGGACTTTGAAACTTACAGTTTATTATTGTTTGATTTGTTTTCGACAGTCGGCACAATGTGCTGCAGAACTAATGTGTAATTAGAAAGAGCCATTCTATTTTATTTCGCTTTACGCTGTACAAATCGACAGTAAGTTGAAGTTGTAGATGGAAAACTACGGCATTATTCTAATACTCTAACTTAAACCACACATTTTATACCGGCACTAAGAATATCCTATTATATCGACGTTGGTAAAGCACAGTTTCAGAACTACTACTCTTTTGAAAGTTTCATTTAAAATATCGATACATATTCTTGTTTGCGCTATAGGTATTTCTAACTTGAAATATAAATAAAAAAATATATTTGTTTCCAATTAATGTAGGTAAAGTAAGGACACAACAGCTGATAGACGTCATCAAACAAAAAAGACGTCATAAATTTTACCGACTTAAAATTATATAGCCAACCTGCTGCACAGGAGTGTCTTGTGTGTCACAGACCCACCAACTATTTAAAAATTCGATATGCTGTCACTCTGTTTTTAATTTAAACACCAAATTACAAATTAGTAAAACAAATATTGTATTTTTGGGTCGATAAATAATAGACGTTGTAATCTTTTCATTACGTTATCTACTCCTATTGTATAATGGCCGTGAATTATGATTCATAATTCACGGTTTGCAGCCAATCATAAAATTCTATTTTCATAATTCACTAGTTTGCAGCCAATCATAAAATTATATTTTCATTATTCAATGGGTTGTAGCCAATCAAAAAATTCATTCCTATTATCAAACGATTTTTGCAGTTGACAGTTGACACAAATTTCATAATTCGGAAATATGAACACAAAACTCCCATTGCATAAGAGTAGATAAAGTATCGTATTACATTCGCGATTATGGCCATTATTCCCTCAAATGACTGTCATAATCGCTCATATAATAATATACTATTATTACAAAATGCGTCAACTGTGTTTCGAGGTTGTGTAACCTTGTGCGAGCGGCGGATACCGTGGGCGGCGGGTCAGCTGGAGTGTGTGGTAGGGGCGTTCGATACCAACTGTTACAAATTTTATTCTCTATTCCTTAAGATCGATACATAATACTTGTAGTCAATACACAACATTTCCTTCCTCTTTTGAAATATGTGCATATAACGACATGTGTGGGTGTGACAGTGTGCGAGGGTGTTTACTGAGGTGAAAATCTTATTGGGAAAATTCATCAACATGTTGATCTGCGTGGAGTTTGTGGAGTAGGTCCTTTTTGAGGTGCCAAATCCCCCTGGTTCCTCGGTGTTCTTTGAGCTCTAGGCGCCACTGGTGCTGCTGCTACTGGAGTTACAACTGCTGCTGGGATAGACCCATTAGCATTTCCGCTCTAGTCTCATAAAAACGGAGTCTTCGTGGTGGGAGTGTGAGCTCGTCATGTCCCTCTTGAACTGTTTCTCCGGATTCTCGTATCTCTGCTTGATCTAGAAAAGTTATTATCGATCTTATGACCTTTTAACTTATATCCTCTCCATCTCAAGTTGCCGGAGCTAAAGTAGACAGATTGTCTCGGGTTGAACGTTCGAAATGTTGAATCCATCTGAACTTGCTGTTTCTGTGTGATCTTGATGAGCACATCATCTGGTCAAACCAGGTTCGGTTGAGTGGTCAGATCACGTCCTAGAAAGAGTCGTGCCGGAGTAAGTCCTGTGGTGCTGTGTGGCCCTTTGCGATGTTGTCGAAGGAACTCGTTCGAGTCGTAGTATAGGGATCCTTTGGTGAATTTTACGGTATGTATGGCATCCTTCACGGTCTGTGCATATCTTTCGGCTTGGCAGTAAAACTGTCGGAAAAACCCCCGTCACCTTAAAAAATTGGCCGCGGCTCTTCCTCTTGCTCAGTGGTTTAGGGTCATTAGACAAGTGTAAAACCAAAAAGCCGTGCCCCCACCCCTACCAAACAGCCGCCATCTTAAAAACCATTAAATTTGTTTTTCCCGCGATCCATTGGTCTCACAGAAAAAGTTATTCAACAAAAAATGTTGCAAATAAAATTCTACACATTACTGGTCCTTTCCGCTATACCAAAAAGTTGGTATTCCGAACGGTAGAGGGCGACAAGGTTACCAAAAACCAGTTTCCGCCATTCTAGCCCTGTAGGGGTGGTTTTTTCCGAAAATTTCAAATCTGAAAGTTGCAGTGCTTGAAAAAATGTGCACGTATCTCTTTTAATAATGTGATTGATTTAAACAGTGTCCTAGTGACAGCCCTTCAAAGTCCGCGCGGCGTGGTTAAGGTATATTCCGGCGCAGCAAAATAACCATTTCTCTTTTGCAAGATAAAATCGTCACGTCACTCAAGTAGTTTCAATGTGAATAGGTTTTCAGAACCTACAGAAATTTTACACATTTTTGCTCATTGCCGCGATACCGAGAAATTGGTATCGGTAAAAAAATATTAATCGGGCGCTCCTGCCCATTGCTAGGCCGGTGTGACAGCACTGCACCCAGTTCGGTTTTACTGGCGCTCATGTGGGTGATAGGTCATATTGGCTTAGGACTTGTGGAGAAGTTAGTGCGCCTTTGATCTCTGTGTACGCCTTTGCTTCTGCTGTTGTTTATGTAAAGGAGTCCTGCAGTCATATCTCCCGGAGCGGACGATCTTTTGTGATAACGTATGTCCCAAAAGTTTTCGGAAAATTTTCAAAATAGACCTACAGTAAATAACGTCCCATACAGTTGTCGTTAGAAACAAATTGAATCAAATTGATTGACGTTTAATATAACATGTCAGTTTTGTAATAAACACAGTTATAAGGTTATGTTGTTGACATGCAAAATAAATAAAAATTATACACAATTTTTAACCATTACTTTTCTTCCGAAAACTTTTAAGACATACGTTAGGTCTGGAATAAATAAACTATAGTAGATTGCTTTACCCAAAAATAACTGTAGTTCTTCGGGCGTTGTTGACTTCGGGGAGTTCCGAACTGCTCGTCTGTGTGCTTCAGATTAGTGCACACCTTGGGCATCCACCGTGTGACCTAGTGACAGGCTCTGCAAAAGTGCACTTGGAGCGGTTGAGTTTCAATCGTGTTCTCAACCATTGTAAAGTTGATCCTAATGCCTGTAGAAGGTTATTAAATTGGTCTGCAAACACGATTATGTCGTCGAAGAAGTTGACTACATTAGAGAGATCATGCAGCACTATGTCCATTCACCGTTGCCAAATAGCGGCAATGTTGGCTGCTCAATAAACGGGTCGTGTTGAGCGAATCAAGCCATGTGTGAGCATTTCGAGTATCAGGGCGTGGCCGAATGTTGCGTCCACTTCCAAGTGGGTATACGCAACCGTGATGTCTAGGTGGAAAAATAGCGTCGATCCCTTCATTCTGTTAAATAACTGTTCTACCTTAAGAATTGAATGTTCATCGATTATCAGTCGGGGATTTAGGGTTCGTTCGTAGTTGCCTGTGATGCTCAGGTTGACGTTTTTCTTAACGACTATATAATTCGCGCAAGCGGAATATCCCGGGTTCGAGAAAAAACTGGTGTGACCCTTGGTTTGAACTTCATCTTTGTTGGTGGGCCTATTAGGTTTCTCGGGATGTTACTAAATAAATCAAAATAGCATGACAAAAAGGCGTCCAATAGATTTTGTTGCTCTGACGTTAAGTGTTTATCGGTTGGAGGTAACACCTGATATATTGGAGTGGGGTTCGAGAAAAGTTTTCCTTTGCGAACCCTGAGATCTATTCGCTCCCCAGAAACGTGTCGAACTCGCCATCGACTACCTAGAGGTTGAGCTTTCTGGTCCTTGCTCCAATAGTGGTATTTACTCAGATGCGGTCGATGCAGTTTATGCGGTGGCCCGTGCAGCTGGTGAATATTCTGTCTATCTTCTGTAACTCAAAATTTCGTTTAACTGCACTTAGCCGTTTTTGCTGATGTTTGAGCAAGGGGCTCCAGTATCAAGCTCCATTTTGGCTGGGATTCCTTCCAACATCACGTCGAGCAACTTTCGTTCAGGAGGTGAGTTGCTGTTTGGTGCCGCTCTGTTCCTCGGGTTCTTCGAATTTGGCATCTTCGGCTTCGGCAACCGGGTTCGGATTATTCGATCGTGTGCGTGCCCTGCACACTCTGATGATGTTTCCTATTTTACCACATTTATTGCAATTGGCGTCAAGAAGTCGGAACTGGCTCCGAAAGTGTGCTCCACCGCATCCTGCACAACGGTTTTGGCTCTCTTGTTGGGTCGAGTTGGTTTGTTGCAGTGAATGTTCCTCGGGGCTGGCTGTTTTTGATATGCTGTCGTTGCAGGTTGCTCATTGCTCTCTGTATCCAATTTATTCGAGTTCGGAATCTCTCGCAGCCTATTTTATGGGGCAGTTCGCCTCCTGTGTGCGCACCTGCTGGGGTTTGCACTTGGTCCGTGGTGTTCTGCTTCACTTCAAGTGCGTGTGCGATCTCATAGGTAGAGGTAAATGTGGTTGGCTCTTTTGCGATCATTTCGTGGCACATGTCTAGAGCAGGGGTCGGCAACCTTTTTCGGACGGCGGGCCATTTTCAAAATAAATTTTTTTATGCGGGCCGCACATTCAAATGTAACTTAAATAGTGCTTTTATATCATATACGAGTATAAATATTATTAAAAATAAATATAGAAAAAATTTATTTTTTATTGACATGCTATAATTACAATAATGTTGAGAACAAAAATTTTACAATTCTTAAAAGGGAAAAAAAGAAAATACAATTCCAATTAAATATGTATAAATATGTAAATATAAAATATATAAATATAAAAAATATAAAATATTGTAGTGAAACGTCATACGGCTGTCAACATGAACGCACATATGAACATACAGTAGCAAACTGGCGAAATGAAAGAATTAGTGATGGGCCTATCCGGAATGAATAATTGGAAAGTTTCCGATTGTTCAAAAAATCGGAAGGTTCCTATTATTTCGGAACTTTTCGGAATTCGATTATTTTACTGTTCGGTGCACAAAATTCGGAACTTTCGGAATTCGATTATTTTACTATTCGGTACACAAAATGAGAAAACGAAATGTCAATTTGAACTGAACGGAATACGGAATGTTGTATTGACTCACTTGACTGCTATATGCTGGTTGGCGAATGTCGACGGGTCGCGCCGTGTGCGCATGTGTATGATACGTGAATGGCACTAATGGCAGTGGTATTTCGTAGATTAATTATTAGATAGTACACCTACAGACTTCAAATTCAAGTATTGTTTTATACTATCTATTATGTACTTTATGTGCTATTAAACTTTAAAATATCACTACCATTTTCCGACAGTCTATTAACGTAACTACTGTAATAATTTGAAAAAATATTTTATTTCCTCATATCCCACTGTGAGACTCAAACTTATAAATTGTTTTTTCGGATACTGCTGGCTACTACTGGTCTAGGCCGGTAAATTTTATCTACCGGACTCGTTTGTAACAATGTAAACGCTAGTTACCAATGCAGTATCCTAAAAAATCTTATACGATACACGACCGGTAGAATTCTTATGGCCTTGCCAAACATACAGGTCTCGCCCTACGGTTCGACCTGTAAAGTATTGGCGCGGCCATAAAAATGTTGCTACCGGTCTAATAACGTAAATAGCTATTACTGACCGTCCTACAAACCCAAACAATAGATGCCAACGCAGATAAGGGCTTACGGCGAGACGGCGAGTGCTCTCATCGTAAATTTGCACGCACTTCATCTTCCTTCCGCTTGTTGTTATTTCGCTCGTTTTCCTTTGCTTGCATTTACGGAATGTAAAATAATCGGATGATATTCCGATTTTATAAACATTCCGAAATGGAACATTCCGATTATTGAAATCATCCGATTATGCCCATCACTAGAAAGAATGCTACACTTGCTAAGCGAGACGTCGTATTCGCTGGGGAGTGGGGATTAAACTTGCGCAGTAAAATAGGTTTCCCACTATGCTTCTGTTTGTCGCGCATTTTTGTCACCGGCCACATTTCGGCACGCTTACGCTCTAAGTTTGTTGATTTTTCCTAAAGTTATATTGGTGCTTTGGCGGGCCGCGCAAAAAGTTGCAAAGGGCCGCATGCGGCCCGCGGGCCGCAGGTTGCCGACCCCTGGTCTAGAGCTTCCAGACACAATAGCAGTTGTTCGATTAACATGCAGTCGAGAAATTCGCCATATTCGCAAAATGCTCGCCCTGCCTCAATATCAGGAAGAAATTGACTACAGTTTCACCTTTGTATTGCTTAATCCGCCGAAATTTGATACTTTCTGCGTTGTTGCCGTGGCATTTCTATCCGTTTGTGCTGCAGACGTCTGGATTGCGTTGCTCAGCATGGTAGAAATTGCATAGGGGAGTTGCGGTGACACTTCTGCAATTGCTTGTCACGTTGCGGGCAATCGTCTGGTTGCTCATGGTCGATGGAAATTACGTTGCGCGATGCTCTCCAGTTATTTTTATTTATCATTCCCATTTGTGATACCACTTTTGTATTTCTGGGTCGATAAATAAAAGACGTTCTACTCTTTTAATTAAGTTTATTACAAAATGCGTTAACTGTGCTTCGAGGTTATGTTGCCTTGTACGAGCGGCGGATAGCGTGTGAGAGTTCGTCCGGAGTGTCGCGTCAGTTCAAGTGTGTGGTGGGGGCGTTCGTTGCTAACTGTTACATTTGTTATTCTTTGTTTCTTAAGAGCAATAGATAATACTTGGAGTCAACACACTATAACAGAGAAAAGCTCAGATGGTATTTTATATAAATATGTTTCATTCTGACCAATGTTAAACCAAAAGCAGCTTTAGCTTTAAAAAGTAATGCAGGAATACATATTCTTAATTGCGATTTACAATGTTTATTAACGATAGGAACTTGCTGCTTGTTCACATTAGAAATAAATTGTGCACAGCTAAATTATGAAATAAACTGATAGGTATAGGTATATTCAGGGAAGGTGTTATGATGTATCAAACGCTTTGCTGTAATCAAACAAAATTAGAAAGCTTATAATTAATAGTTTAGTGTTTATCAGTCTGCTGATTCACTCTGATAATCACACCCACT
Organism: Agriotes lineatus; assembly: GCA_940337035.1. Classification (NCBI taxonomy): domain Eukaryota; kingdom Metazoa; phylum Arthropoda; class Insecta; order Coleoptera; family Elateridae; genus Agriotes; species Agriotes lineatus. The sequence goes on along the minus strand of CALNHX010003876.1, from coordinate 54,582 downwards.
GCTGTCTGAATCTTTGTTGACCTGAATTACAACAAGTGCTATGTCGTTTTGGTGAAAACCTACTTCTCTTTTCCACCATTTGTGGATTTCGGCCTCTGCATGCCTAGAAATTTGACCATACTGCTGGCGTTATTTAGTTTAAAGCCTCTTGCCACATGCTTCGAGTGTTCCCATAACCATCCTCACCTATATTTTTGCTGCAATAGGTTTTGGCCATGGTCCAAGTATTTCCGACGTTTTTGGCAGTTTGTGTGAGCGTATAATAGATCATTAGCTTTCACTTTACTCCAAAAAATAAAGGTTTACTTGCTATGCAATCAATTCTGGCAATTTACTTTTAAACAAATGGCTTTCTGTGTTAATTCCCAGATGCTGCAACCATTTGATAATATTTGCTTTATTTCAACTATTGTTATGAGATTTCTCAACTAATGTAGAATTATTGTTGAAGGATCTTCTAAGTTTTTTGATAATTTGTTATCAGATCAGTTTAACAAATTCGTCTGATTCATCTTCCCATGGTAGACTGGGCTTTTTGTGCTGGCTCTACATATTAAGGAAGCTCCGTCCTTATTACCGGCATGTACTATAAAATATCTGTAAAACAAACAACATTTAATTATGATAAAGACATGTTCCATATTACTAGCCTTTTCCGATCAGCTTTTATATGTTTAACACTCTTCTAATTTTTGCCTTGCCAAAACCTGACCACTAAATCACGTTCAAATATCAGCGTTTCATCCACGTAAACGTATTGTTTGACATTTCTAACACATTTTTAAAGAAATTCTACCCTACGAGCAGCTCTCTGTGGGTAGTCTTAATTCCATCGGAACCCAATTCATTTCAATATATAGTGATATTAAAAAAACTTGTTTTAAATGCCAGTGTGTAGCCTATAAATTGTAAGAAACCAGTTTAAACCATGACCTAATGATACACGACTTTGGCTTTTTAAATGCAACACCCTATATATTTATAACACAGAAATTATTCCTAAACGAAGAAGCTGATTTGAAATCCTGTATAGCAGCTCGAAGTCTATCACTGAGCATAGAGCATGCAGATTCAGTTTTGCGAAGGAATAAATAAATTGATTAGACGCTGATGGGAATGGCTGAATCGCGTTATACTGATGTCCACATCAGTACTATGCTTGAAATAACCTTTTGAATCGGATATTATAGTAGAGGTGGAGGTTCACTTACGATCTTGAAGCTTTGATACTGAAAGATACATATTGGACATTTCAAAGCAACATGTAGCAATCAGAGTAATGCCATATTTTACTAGTAATATCAAATTACCTTGAGAAAGGGGAACAGTTACATCAAGCACATACTCCGAACCTAAATTCTATTTAACAGCTTTATAATATTTTTCACAGGCAATTAAAATCTACAAAAACCAAAGAAATATATTAAATGGGCTACGTTTGTAAAAAATCTGGAATGTACTAGCTCATAATCCAACAAATCATCGATTTTAAGTATTTTCTAAACTTCAAGTAAATATCCTCAGTCATTTTCTATCTAAAAATACCGGCTTAGGAATTACATAGATTTAGAAGCAAAACAAATTTACCCAAACGTACCTACACATTACATTTACATTAATTAACACAAACTACAAACTAAATAAAGAAAGCCTTACTCAAATACTAAAATATTTCGTTAAGGTAATTAAAGCAATGCTAATTTTAAATCATAATAGGCTTTTAAAGAGCATGTCTGCTAACCAAATTCTCTATAAACATTAAAAAAGTAACAGCTAAAATATTTTACTTAATGTAAGAAATACGTAGTGTCAGTGGAAAGGTCGTTTATAGCCCAAGGAAAATGTTAGTTGTTGTAGGAGTGAAAGGTTTTCATGTAAACAAATTCCAAAAATAACTTGTTTACGTAAAAAACTTGTATGAATGAAATTTCAAAGTAACACCAAATTATTCATTTTCTTTCGTTTTTTGATGATATTCAAATAGAATACTCATTTTTAGAAATAGATCTAACAAGATAGACTTTCCAAGCTTTATTACTGTATCAGTAAGATCCCACATTTATTTAGGTACTTTATTGTAACATGCACAGAGAAACTCAAGCGGTTTGCAGTTTACATAACTCAACTATATTTGCGACATTTAAACACCTCGCTGCAACGCTTTTCTCTCATATAGTGCTAATAGTACCAATTCGTTAATTATGTTGACTTTCTTGAACACGCTTTACATTTTATATGAAGGAAGTTAGGGGCGTCTAGAAAATATCGTACAACCTCCGTAATCCTCCTCCGTTAGCTTTAATATATTCTAAGGAAGTATATCTACGACCGCTAAGTGCTGTAACAGCAACATGACAAGATGTCAGCTAAGTGCATACATTACGATTTTAACACTCAAATCCATAAATTTTAATTCGCGCGTGGTTGTACATTGATAAATATTGATGTTTGCAAAATATTTTCACGAAGAGTAATGGATTACATTCAAGATACCCTACAACATTTCGTATAGCATTCAGTAAATAACTGTATTTTCGCAACTTATAACGACTACATATAATGTAATTGGTCAAACATAACGAATCATTTTAGAGAGGCTTCCCATAGTTATGATAAAAAATGTCTAATATAAAACTATACTTAAAACCTAAATTATAGAATTCAGAGCAGGTATTTCCTATTTTAGCAGTGTACTACTTAAAGCACAGCTAACACTTACATATTAAAAATTACTAAAGTCAAAATGACAGCTTAATACTAATTGTCTAAGTCGAATAAGAGGGTTATAATTGAACATCTAGTAATGCCAAAACTCTTAATCACAATGTAAATAATGAAAATGATAACGCCTGAACCAAGAAGTGATAAATTATAAAATATGTTACGTGTACGAAGTTGAAAAGTATTATTAGAAAATATTTCGATTATAAATAAAATTCAGGCACTCATTGCTACCGTAATTGTGAAAAAAGACAACCCCTTTACAATTTCTAACATATACAGAAAATATACAACTAATACAAGCAATATATATATACAAGTTTTTCTAAAATATAATTATAAGAGAATAATTCAAAATATTCGCATTTTATATGCGAATTGGTCTATAGCGCCTGATTGCATCGGAAAAATACTATGATACTATTTTATAGCTACAAAGTTGAAACAGTACCAATTTACATACTCTATCGCCCATTGATACAAAAAATTGTTATTACTAAAGTTAAGAGAAGGAAGCGTTTACATGTTCATATATTACATAATAGCGTTCCGCAGAATGTTGTTCAATCTGTGACAAATTTAATTTACTCATTCGTCCAATCCATTTGTTCACTGTTTGTCTGCATTACAATTTCTTCAGGAGGTTCTAATTCTCCATGGAATTAAGTATCTGCTTCAGAGTCAGCCTATTCTAAAGATATTATAACAGGAGGAATGTCATGCACGCTATAATGCCCCATGTATTTTTTCCGTTCACTTCTTCTTTTCTTTTTTACAATGGCGAATGCTATTTGCCACATCTGCACAGTGACACCCGAAAGTACTTCTTTCCATAAATTTGCAACCTTATCTTTCGACGAAGGACGAATTTATATGTTTATTGTAGCATGTTTTACAATAACTCCATACCATTTCAATATGATTATATTGGCAATGCTATGGAGCTTGTTGATATATATGGAGAATATATTATAATATCAGCACTGGAAGGACAGGAAGGTGGAGTCAGCATAGACGGAAAACGTAATCTCCGATACACTGATGATACTACCCTTATCACCAAAAGTGAAAATGAATTAAAACAGTTCCTTAGCAGATTTGAGAAAGAAAGCAGTCATTGTGGTCTACAGCTAAATCGTCAAAAACAAAATTAATGATCATGGAACGTAACTCCCTACCCACACAAAGGAAGTATAGGAAGAATAATTTTTTTCATTAAATTCATGTATCTGCCCACGGTATTAAATAAGAATGGTGGCTGTGAAGAAGAAATTCGTCCACGAATCGTTATGGGAAAAACAGCAATGAATAAATTAAGAAGGCTACGGAGCGTTTGGAAAGTGACCAAAGCAACAAACATATAAAGCTGGTGAATACCCTTATATTTCCTATAACACTGTACCAGGCTGAAGCGTGGATCAAGACCCCAAATGACAGTAAAAGGCTTGACTCGTTTGAGATTTGGTGATGGTGCCAAAAGCTTCGTATCCCATGGACAGCACTATGCACAAATAACTCGATCTTGAAAGAACTACAGATTGAAAATCGTCTGTCAACTATCGTTAGACGCCGAATACTTTCGGACACATGGTACTACGGTCAGATAACAACCTGGAAAAGCTGTTGGTCTAAGGAAGAGCAGATAGCACCCGCAGTAGAGGAAGATCGCTTAATAGATGTCTGGACTACATACAAGAAATAACAGGAGAAAAATTACAAAACAATATAAGACAAGGAAAAGATTAAAAAAAAAATACAGAAACTGTCCTCAATACTACTTAATAACTCAAATCAATTAAGCAGGGTTCATAACGTTTCAAATATGAAAAAAATAGGCGATACAGAGATGGAGGTATTCTAAGAACATTATAATAGTGATCATTCAGTATACTGTCGACAATGTAAACTTTCTCTTCTGAAGCCAAAAGTGGTTGAATCATGATCCAACGTGTATTTTTTGTATTTCCATCATCAAAGCCAATCCCAATTCCCATAACCTTTCCACCATTAAAGACTTACGAGAGTGAGAAGTGGCTGGTTTATCAACATTCATGGAGTTGTGAGGAGCATTATGCATATCCACAACACACTTTCCATTCAGTGCACTTTATGCAGGAACCATTTGATTCTCCACTTATTTTCTAAAAATCTCGCTATTTATATTTTTACGATTATACCATTCATAATGCACAAAATCCCTATTCATGCCACGCATTAATAAGTGAAAACACCGTGGTGTTATCGTTTCGGTGTTTTCAATTTTGAGCTGTCAGCTGTCAACGTCATGCCATTTCCAATAAGTTTTTTAGGATACGCATTAAATACATTTTTAGTGTAATTCCCTTATTGATATTCATGGTATAATCTAATCGAATACAGCGCAAGTAACAAAAACCTGTTCAGCCTCTAGGCAATTCGGTTCACAAAGAGATATAATATTCTTAATCGATTATTTCGTAAAAGATCACAATATTTTGAGTATTGCAGAAGCTATTTGGTTTAAAGAATTCTACTCAATCATTTTCAGCTCTAGTTTTTAAAATAAGGCTGGCTCTACTAACTACAAAAGAAACTTATTACGCATTGACAGAAATGCATCGATTTTACTTATGTTTACTTATTTTTTTATTTAGATAGCGGTCAAGCTTTTCAGTGCACTCTCATATACTCTTGGTGTATTCTTTGATGATATATTTTTTCGATTATTTGGCTTTTTTAAGTTTCAGTATATAATATTTCATTGACAGATTCGTCGATAAGTACGGAACTTGTTTTACTTAAAAAATGTGTAATGTAATTGCAGCTTTTCGATATTTCTTCCATCGAAATAATTGTTTTCACTGTTATATTTCTCCTAACCTATTTTCTAATATTCTAAAATGCACTTTCAATTCTATTATTGACAATGAAGATGTAGTTGTTTTTATATTTAAAAACGGTATCCCATTTCTTTGGGCTGCAGGTGAAGTTATTTTAATCAATTTAATCAACCATTAATAACACAAAGGTGCTTGTACATTTGGAGTTAGTCAACTACTTTGGAGTAATCATCTTGATGTATACATTACAATAAAGATACCTTTCCATTATAAACCGTTGGTACCTCATACTGCATTTGACGCTTAATTTGCTTAGTATAATAACGTAAATATAATAGGTAGGTATTAACATTCTAGTTAAATTAGCTCAAAACATACACTTCATGTTTGCCTTAGCATGCCAGCTATGCGATTAATTATACACCAGCAACTTTACAAGTGTGCTGTAAGAAATAACTAGATGTATGTTTAGTTTCCACTTAAAAACACTGTAAAAGTAAATTTACCTAATGTTTGAATTAGTACTATCAGCTCAGTGATAAATGCATTTTAAATCTGTTTCGAGACTTTCGATGATTTTAACTCAAAGTTACTTAACTAATTCAACTAAATAAGTTTAATGTAAATATTGAATAAAATATTTTTTAAAGTGAATATATCCTTCCTTCTACTTACTGACCTTAACTGCCTTAGTTAAACAAACGAAGCACAGGTATTATAAATATAAGTTCTAGTTGAAAATCGGGCAAGTCAGTGTAATATGGGCAGTACTTGGTAATTAATAATATTTAAAATTTCGTTGAAAAACTTTACAGACGTCAGTAAAAGCAGAAAAGTATTACTTTAGTCTCTTTATTATCATGTACGTTGTGAACTTACATGATAGTCATAAATTAGGTACCTAATAAAACTATGAAAGTATTTTTTAAATCATAATAATAATTTGAAAAATTTAGAGAGAAAATATTATGATTCAAAGTTAATTAATTTGGCTTATAAATAACAATAGAACACTTGGATCGATTTGGATGGTATTTGATATGACAGTCCAAACTGGTATGAACCATCTATTGCGATGGTATCTGTTACAGATTAGATAGCAACTCATTAACGGCGAGGTTAATAACTTAATTTTAAAAAAATCAATAATTAGTAATGTCCGGACAGATTTAATAATAAGCATTTTCAAACAAATACTCAGTGGCGTACGCTGAATATTTTTGAAAAAATCAAAATTTAGTTAAGATTGTCGTCAGTGACATCAACCTGCTCTTTGACTTCTCAATGTCTAGAGTGATTGTAATAAATACGTATATCTTATTGCTTTATATCAAAAATATTTGCAAGGTTTTTTTCCAAATAACTATTGAGATAGCTCCAAGTTGTTTGTATGCAATAGTTAATAGTGCATAAGTAATTGAATACTCTTCTTCTCTCACTGTACTGTAATTTACATATATTTTTGTAAAACCTCTACGAATAATAAAACCCCACTAGCACGTCTCTTAATTATTATCTTAGTTTTAAAAGTCGGCATGACTACGTGTGGTGCAGAGGATCACGTTATGGCATGATTGCTCTATTACTATTCAATTATAGCCCACGTTACCTGGTTAACTACGCAAATTTTATAAAACTGTAGTATTATGTTTACATATGTTTTATGCTCTTTAAATGAAAGTTTGTTTTGAACAACCATTGCAGTTTTGCGGATTTATTATACCGATGGGGCCACAATTATATATAACAGCAATGAGATAACATGAACAAGAAAATAACACGTATTTCTTGAGTAAGAAAGAGATATACATAGTTGCAAATATTCGAGTAGGCATGACGCTTATTTTAATTATGACATAAGTCAACTAAACACTCCTACTAAAATAATTTTATCGTATGGTCATTTCTTTCTTACTCAAGAATTCTATTTTGTTGTTCATGTTATCTTATTGTTGTTATACAGTGTGTCTGGTTAAGTTCGCACTATATGGAAAACATTTTTATTATTAATTTTACGAAAAACAGTTATGCTTTATAAAAAGTTCTGGATGGTCCAAAACTTAAAATGCAATCATTAGATATAAATTTTTTAAGCCGTATACGAGGAATGTCAAAAAATATGAATTCTGCTCAAGAGTAAAGTACCTTTATTTGTGACAATATCGAAAATTGTTATTAGGAAAAGTTGATTAGAATCAAAAACTACGTTCAAATATCCAATTTCACCTATCTACGATGAAAATCAGGTTGTTATTTTTCACATGCTTTTTAAGTACTGAGGTATTCTGGCAAGTACTCGGGCGTGCTTAAATTCTAAGGTGTGTCGTACTCATTTATAAATGTTTTGTGATACGTTTGTGTTTTCAATCGGCTTTATGTTCTTGAATTCTTAAATCAACGGAACAACCAGTCTGTCCAATGTAATTCTAGCCGCAAGAACAAGGATTGCGATACACGCCAGCGGTTTTTAAACTTGGAATTTTGTCTTTTACTGATGTGATGCCGTTGCCCAAAGTTTCATTGGTCTTGAACACAGCTTTGATCTTTCATCGTTTTAGTACACGTTCTATCTTATCCGCCGAGCCTTTAACGTAAGGTAGAAATGCTAAGGCTTCCAGAGGTGGGGACTGTTTGCTATCACCTGTTATCGCTAATATTTACATGGAGGCATTTGAAACCATGGCTTTAAAACAAACCCAGTTAAAACCGACCTGCTGGTTGAAATATGTAGATGATACCTTTGTCATCTGGTCACACGAACGCCAGACATTGAATCTGTTTCTAAAACACCTGAACTCTGTACATCCCAACATACAATTCACAATGGAAGTACAGGAAAATGGCAGTATTCCGTTTCTAGACGTTCTGGTAAAACGTAAATCAGATGGTAGTGTAGGACATGCAGTCTTTAGAAAGAAAACACACAAGCACACATATCTAAATGCTAACTTATACCATCATCTAATACAAAAAGCAACAGTTCTTTAGACTTTCGCGACCAGAGCTGTTCCTAACTCAGATACAGAAGAGAAAGAAACGGTACATCTATTTGACTCTTTACAAAGGAACAGATACACAACTACCGCCATACGAAAAGCGATCGACAACGCCATGTTAACAAAGGCTAAAGAAGAATCCCCACCTCTGGAAGGCTTAAACTGCTGGCGTATATCGCATTCCGTGTTCTTGCGGCTCGAGTTACTTTGGACAGACTGGTCGTTCCGTTGATCTAAGACTTCAAAAACAAAAAGGCGATTGCAAACACAGACGCATCACAAAATCAGCGTTAGCCGAACATACATTTATAAGTGGGCACACCTTTGAATTTGAGCATGCTGGAGTACTTGCCAGAATATCTCAGTACTTCCCGCGAGTGATACGTGAAGCCATAGAAATAGAAAAACATCCAAATAATATAAACAGGGAAGATGGTTTTAAGCTTAGTAAAACGTGGACCCTTGTGATACGTGATCTAAAGCAGTACAACTACTGAGCGTCATACGGCCACGCTCCACGGATTACGCTGCACTTGTACGACCAATCAGCGTTACGTCACTCCGAGCGCCTGACACAGAAGACTATAAATAGCCCCACATCGACCTTCAGTTCGTAGTGCGACATTCTCTGATAATGCAAGCTGCAAGGTCTTGCAAAACGTTAGTGAATATGGATGCACAAACAGCAACAAGGCCAAATCCGCCTAAGTATCCTCGTTCTCAATGTACTCAATCACTCTAGCCACCAAAAAGCGTGGCCATCACGTTGATTCGTTTTCGATTTCACAAGGTGCAAGGCACATTAAGCCATAGAATGCTCGGTGTTTATCCACAAATAATACGCGGTCTAAGCCAAAATTCTAATTTACCAAGAATAATTCGAGTAACCGCAAGAGCCTCAAACAGTATATACTTCGGCCATATTACCAGAAAAGCTGGAATAATGTGGAAGTGTGCGGGGAAACAAAAAATATAAGAAGATCGATGACCAGATGGGTGGATCTGATTCAGACTCCAATCGGAAAATGGAAGAGAATCGAAAGAGCAGTCTGAGTCTCACCAAGCCCTGTCAAAGGCTAGATCCTGGAGGAGGACGCTTGACGATTATCTCAAGCATCGTGAGAGATTCTTCAAATACAGGGCTTAAAAATGTCTATGCTAACGCGTGTTTAATACGTCTTTTCAGTCTTTGGCAGCTATGGATTATAAATCGTATGTCTGTGTTCGTCTTTCTATCATATAATCTTCCAAAGATTTTCCAGACATGAACTTTACAATCCATATCTGCACAGGACTTAAAGACTTATTGAACACATGCGATATTCACCAAAAGGAGTCAGTAAAATCTGCAATAAGTTGATTACTAATATAACTGCATTAAACTGTAGAATATATGAATAATGCAGAGAATATATTTTTTGTCTGTATTTACAAAGCTTAGAACTCTAAAATTGTAGGACGTCTAGATCAAAGAACTCTCCTGATTCTGATCTGAGGATAAATTCGCCCTCTAAAAAGCGTGACGAAGGGTGCCTTTTAAGCGAAGACGAAACATGTGGTATCTATTTAATGCGTAGCTACATATAAAGACACAACGCGTTAATAATGACATTAATAACGTCAGAAAAAAGGCCACATCGCCCTTATCTCAATTTTTTATCAAATCATTTCAGTGAACTAGTTATAGCTGATACTTTGAACTAGGGTTTCAGATCTTAATGACTCGATTCGGTAACAAAAGAGTAGAAACTATTAATATTTAGGATCATTTGAAGCATTTATTCATACATAATGATCACACGACCATCTGGAAATTTTTATAATTACGCAATATTACTTTGAAAATCGTACGACACTCATTAATGACCAATAGAAAAATTAGTTTACGAGCCGTAACCAAGGCAATAAAAAAATTTCTTGGAAATTTTTTGTAGGTAGACACTACTTCTTTTTAGGGTTTGTGTCGTTACGATTTTCTTACCGAATCTGCATTCGAGCATTAATCCATATCCGGAAATTATTTTTCGTGCATTCCAACAACGTCCTAATTTGCCCTCACGTCCCGCTCGGGCAAATTAATACGACGTTGTTGGAACGCACTCAAAAAATTTCCGGAAAGAATTAATGCTCTTATGAGATTATATGTGACAATTTCATTGCATAATATTGCGCAGTATTGATCGTGATTTTAACTAAAACTATGAATATATAATATTTTATTTTATTTCGTAGGCTTTCACGGCCATTGTCATTATGTAACTAAAGACTTCCGGGATTGTAACGTGTCATCATTATGATTGAAGAACTCAAATTTCCGCCCACTTTTCTAAGGGACTTCATCAGCATCAAATAGGCAAAAACGCAGGGCAAGTCAACGTGTAAACTAGTGATGGGCATAACCGAAAAATTTTCATAACCGAATTATTTGCATTCGAATAATATTAATAACCGATTGATTATTTGAATAATCATTCGAATCAATTTTGGCTCTCGATTCGTTTCGATTAAGTCAGCCGGTTTGCCGGTTGGCGGTTCACCGTCATCTGCATCGGCATCGTAACTTGCAGATAGCAGAGGTACTCAGTTAATCGTTAATTATAATAATTGTATAAATGATTTCTATTTCACTTCTAAGGAGTTTAAACCATTGAGAATAGCTATATCAATACTAATCATAAAGAAATTATAAATATGCGAATACAAAGTATCTATTGAATCTATTTTTAGTTTCTAAAATTCTCTAGTAGCCACCCTTCCCTTTTCGCTTGCACATCATACCGGTATATTTTAGAATCCATAATTTATCTACGTTCAGCCTTCCGCGGTTCTAAGGACGCACACTTAAAATTTTCAACATCGAAATCCACTTCTTGTCCCGACTGCTCCGTTATTAAAAATTAAATATAAATCTTTTACGATATTGGAAAATCTTATTTCGCTTTCTGTTTATCCCGTATTAGGCATAATCAACCGCGTTTCGAAGCAAAAATTTAGGCCGTTATAAATTAATACCAACACAGCTTCGGCATATCTCATACTCAGCAGAACGTTATCTTTAATAGGAACGGCCCCATAAATTTAACTCGTCGACTGGGAGTCTCAAATGTTTTAATAACATCAACAAGCAGCCGCGAGCCTCACTTGGGTCAATCAAGTACATACGTAGAAATGTTATATGAGTTATGAATGAGGTATTATTTACAGAATTTCGATCGCTCGCAGGTCGCTGAGACGCGGCACGTAGTACGTATCAGGATGAGGTTATTTTTCATCCGAATACTTGGAACGAAAACCGAGTTACACAGGTTATTTCAATAACCGGATAACCGGTTATTTTTCATTCGAATAAGCCCATCACTAGTGTAAACCATGAACACGGTAACTCAACATGTGAACCACGCCTGAAGCGATACTCGCCATTGTTTTTCTCCGTGGTTTAAACCTAGCTTAATTCTGCCATTGGTCACTCCGAAGCTGTCCGAACCCAAGGTTTTGGGAAAGACGCCACCAGGTAACCAGCATATGTTTTTAACAGCTAAAAATGCACAGCTTGCGTCAATGCCGGTATTATAAAACCCTGCACGTTGTTTACTGGTTTAAATCACTCTATTTTGCGAACGGCATCTACAGGGCTGTAGGTCCGGAACATGTATACCTTTCCTTTGTAGTTAACGTTTACTGCTTTTAATATTTAAGCATTATTGTTGTTAGATTATCCCCAACAAGGAAAGGCTACGAGTTTTGTCACTTGTACAGGTTGGATTGCATCCAGCCTAATAGATTTGGTCAGTAATAGCTTACTTTCCTATAATATCACTGTTAGGTCCATTTTTTGTGCAATATATTCCTTTATATAGCTTGTGAATTCAAATTACATTATTGTGATTAGTAGATTTTGTGATAAATGAATTGGTACGATTTTCAGCTGATATTATGATTATATTAAGCGCTTATAGGTAAAAGCAAGATTCATGCGAGATCAAAGCACAAACACATAATGCTTAAAACACAGTGGAGGGTAAAAGGCACCACGAGAGTAGTTATTTGAAACAATGAAAGACCACTTGAAGATTTACAAGAAATGTCTGTTATTACCCCATAACCAAGCTGTCCCTCATTGAAAATATTTTCGTTTATTCCTGCTTTGTAGACGTCCAAGTTCATTTCCCACATGTATTATTATTTGAATATAGCTACTTTTTTTTACTCCTTCCGCTATATCAATCAATATCGAACAATAATTAAGGAACATTTTTACTCAACGAAGTTATGGTGAACAACACCCGCCCCTGAACGTTGCACCAATTCCTTTCCAAGGTGACCTAGTTAAGCATAAAAATGACGTACATTGGCCAAATTTTAGGAAAATTTCATTTTCTTCAAAATTTAAATACATTAGCCTATGTGTTGAACTGCTCAATTCTGCAATTCTATTAAGCCGCTATTTCGATGTATTTCTCGTTTTCAATTTATTATTCTTAAAACACCCATCTTTGGTTGTTGTTTTGTTTATTTAACAACTAGACTGTTCTATTCATGATATAATGAGATTTTGTGTATTATCAGATTAAAGATCTCTTTAGGAATCAACTTCCTGCAGCTCTCTTGTTACACAAGGTAAACGAATTTTCTACGATTTGAACTACAAATAACTACTTTGCCACAAAGATGGGATTTAGTCGACGACTGATCTCAGAATAGTTACCCTACCGCCAGGTGCACACATTAAAAGTCTATTTACAGCAAAGCCACCGAAGCAATTTATACAATGCGAAAAGACATTACCAATGGTGTGTCGCGATCTCTATCCACCGGGAAATTAAATGCTTTCCTCGCCAAGAACAATTTCACAAAGGCTAGAAATTTAGGGATTGCGGGACTATTCTTCCGATATATGGAAAATTCGCACACAGACTACATTTTCTAAGATTTAATACACAAATAGTGCTTCTAGCTACTGAACAGAAAGCGCTTGCTGACAATTGGACCAATATTACACTACACTGCTCTGTGGTTCCAATACGAGAAAAATTTTTTTGTACTGATTATAAAACGTCTTTATATTTCTTTCTAAAATCTTAATGTTTCTAGACTATTCTATGGGCAGAGATTTTGTGGTCAAGAAAGCCGTAAGTTGCTACTACTGGTTTTTGTTAACTAATCGTGTTGTACACAGAATCATATACCAGAAGCTATAATTACGTAAATAGTTAGACGAACGTATGATAAATGTTGGTGTCTCAAACCAGGGATGGTGTATTGGCTATACATCAGAGTGCCAGACCAGCTACTAAAGTCTACACATTACCATTTTTCTGTGACGTCAGAAATAACAAAACGTAGCGTTTAAAACGTATGTCTTATATTGCATTGAAATTCAAAAAGATCATTTAGATCCCAGGTAGTAGACTTTAGAAAGAATTTGACATATACGTAACCTTTAACATGAGGGATACTCTAAATAGCCCATTATTCAAAGTAAGACATTCTTGACCTTTGTAATCCGTAGTGTCTCCTCTTCGAAGAACTCCCTAACGCTTAAAATAAGATTTCAGGCTTGCTCCCGTGCTTGTTATTGCCCGTCATTTTCGACAAATGTTACATTGACAGTATTATAAAACAAGCCATACTTAAAGTAGACCTGGCCAAAAACTGCAGATTTTTTGTTTCGTCCAGTTTCTTATTGTTAAATAAAGAGAGAAAAATGTTACGTCACAGTAAAAGAGTGATGTGTAGACCTTATCTATGCGGCCCTGGTGTAGTGGCCTAAGGACAAGCAAGAATTCACATAATTAAGGCTAAGCAAAATACAACAGCTTGCATGTATTGGTATAACAGGAACAATGAGAACAACGCCCACTGCTGCAGTGAGGACTCTTCGAGACCTCCCCCCTCTTCATATACTAATACAGCGGATGCGACATTGTGAATTCATAATTTGTAAAATTCACTGTACAACTTTAGTTTAGAAACAGAACACATGAGTATACCTGGCAGAATAGAGGGTCCTCTACCTGAAATGAGGATAGACTGTATGACTCCGAAATAACTCGTGAGCTCACTCTTCGAGATCGTATACATTGGAAAAACAGCCAAACAGAATATACCTCCAGGAAACTTCATTTGGTACAAGGACGGTTCTAAGGACCGTTGGTAAAAAAGCCTTAGAAGAAATATTTCTATTCATTTCTTTTCTGTTACATCAGTCAGTAGTTTCCCATTTAAGGCAATAATATTATTTTTTTTATTATTGTTCTTAATACTTTTAATACGAAATTCTCTGATTTCCTCTACTACCTATTCCTATTTTTCTCCGAATCATTTCCACTTACTCTTCTTCTCCCACCTCATCGAAATTGTATAGAATACAATAAACATATTTTTCCAATATTCGTCGATTATGAAAAGCATTCGATAGAGTAAATCAGCAACAGCAACCAGCTCTTACAGAATGTCGTGTCAATCATAGATATATTAATATCATCAATCACGTGTATTATATGGATCAGTAGCACTACTAAGATCAAAGATGCTATTCAAGCCATTGTGACCTTAAAATGGAGCTATGCCGGTGTTACGATTTGCGTTCTTTAATTTAATGAACTATGTAGGAATATACTGTACTTTAGTTAGCTGTAAGCCATCTGTATAATATTTTAAGGTAAAATTCGTAGGAAAATGTCATATTTAAATTACAACAAGCGGATGTTTAGAAACGTGCCTTTCGCTTGGGAAGCTGAAGATATTCCAATCTCACGAATAAGATTAGCGTAAGTTTATGCAGCGTTTACTTCATAAACCGAAATATTGAGTGATGTATATGACCGGTACGTGATTAGAAGAAGCAATGGTTGCAACTCGATCATAAAAACTATTTGCAGCTGGGACCAAATGCTTTTAGTAGAAATTTAAATCTTTATAGCGGTAATTTACTAAGGGTCCGAACAGGCCACATTTCACTGTGGGAAATCCTCAAGCTTGTAAAAATTCATAGAACTATTATGAACGGTCACGTCCGCGTAATGCCAAATGTCCAAAATTTAGACTAGCTCTGATAGGTTATTGGGAACTTTGTAAACGCCTACCGAGCTTTCTTGGTCAGAATGGACTTAGAATTAAGTTAGTTAATAAGAAGATGTAAGTACGTAAACTTAAGGTTTCTGTAAACGGCAGAAAAATAAATGCAAGTATTTGTATCTACTTAAGTGTTCTTATTAATCTCAGTAGCTTTGGTCTTCGTGTCCGAGTGTGTTTCAACTAAAAGGATTGCCAGTTACCCCGACTTTAGGCGTCTCGCAATAGTGGTGATCAAGCGGTGTAATTTATAACTTATTTAAATCGCACGACAGAAGATTTCTTTTGTTTCGAAGTCGGTCCAAGTGCAAGCGTTGAAATATACAAGGGGAAGCACGTGAACAGGACGGGAAAAAGCATCTAATAAACTGAGGCGGTACAACGAAAGCGGTCAATCCGGGAACGGCGCAAGGAATCCGTGGAGGCGGCCAGACAACAGGAGGGCAGTCATCCGAAGGGGCGGCGTAGATAAAATCCAGGAACGTCGAGGAGTGAATGCAGGAAATTCCGTGGTCCAACGGGAGCAGTCAATCCGGGAACGGCGCAAGGAATCCGTGGAGGTGGCCAGACAACAGGAGGGCAGTCATTCGAAGGGGCGGCGAGGCAGCATTCTGGGAACAACGTCAGTAAAACTGACAACGAAGAAAAACCAGTGTAGTGCAGTAAAAGCCAGTAAATGTGTCGAAGTGAGTGACGGCGGAAACTCCAGAAAAAAAGTCAGAAAAGCGGCTTCAGAACAGGGAGGCGGCGCGTCCAGATCTGTGGGAATAAGACGACAGCACAGCGGGAAAAGCAGAAAATTCCAGTTGTGGGTAAGTAATACTTGTTGTTTGTTTCGGAATTATATGGTCTTATTATGCGATTTAGTAAGGTAGTGTATATATTTTTTTGAAATAATAGGATCAGGTATTGCTCGTAGTTGTCAGTAATAGTAAATTTTCGACGGGTTGTGAACTAGTTACGTTTTTACAGCAGCGATAGGTAATTTACGGGTTACGCAAAATTCCTGGTTTACAGAATTTAAATTTTTATCAAGTGTTTCATTTAAAAAGAAACAATGGTTTCCGAATACAGTATTTTTTCGGTGAACGAATTAAAATACGTTGCTAATCTGTTGGAATTACCGGAGAAAAAGAAAAAGGCAGAGATCATAGAAGAATTGATTAAGGCTCAACATTCGGTAGAGGACATTAAGGTAGAATTAGGTGCCTGGGAGGAAAACCCTCGGAAGGACAAGTGGGAAGAATTAGCTGAAAGGGAACGAAGAGAAAGGTTAGAATTAGCTGAAAGGAGAGAAAGGTTAGAATTAGCTGAAAGGGAGCGAGAAGAAAGATTGGAGGTAGCTAGATTAGATGCTCAAGTGAAAATTGCTCAGGCCCAAGCTCAAACGACAAATGAAAATGTACATGATGTCAATGCAATTAGGAATATGTCCTTGAATATGACAAAACAATTGCAACCTTTCAAGGATGACGGTGACATGGGATTGTATTTAACAAATTTCGAGCGGGTTTGTGTGCAATTGAACTTCTCCAAGGAATCGTGGCCAATTCGATTGACGAGTGTGTTGTCACCAACAGCGAATGAGGTCGTGGCTCGATTAACAGAAGAGGACAGCAAAGATTACGACAAAGTTAGGGCTAGTCTGCTCAAGAAATATCAGCTAACAGCAGAAGTTTTTAGAACGAAATTTCGGTACGGGAAACGGAAAACTGACCAGAGTTATGCGGAATTTGCATACCAACTAAAAACCAATTTCCAGGAATGGATCAAGAGCGAAGAAGCGGAAGGAAACTTCGACAAGCTAACTCAACTGATGTGCTTGGAGAAATTTTATAGTTCGTTGCCAGGGGAGATGAAATTTTGGGTGGAGGACCGAAACAAGTCCAAGACGATGGAGGAAGCTGCAGAGCATGCAGACACATACGTCACCAAAAGAGGACCAGGTACGGAACGGCAATATAATGGAAACTTCAAGACATCGAAAAATAAGTTCGAAACTAAGCCGACGTCGAACTTGAAAAATGACTTAGGGAAAAGTCAGGTGCAAACGGAAAGTGTTGTCAAGGAAAACTTGGACAAACGCAGTTTCGACAGACGAAGGCCGGGGAAGTGCTTTGGATGTGGTGCAGTAGGTCACTATAAAGGTTCACCGGAATGTCCCAAAACACAAGTCGTTTTAGCAACGATAGGCCAGAGCAAGAACGAGGAAGGTCTGCTAGAACCTTATACCATAATAGCGAAAGTAAATGGAGTGGAAGCAAAATTACTACGAGATAGCGGAGCCAGCTATGATATCGTGCACACAAATTTAATCAAAGGAGCCGATTATACAGGGAAATATGTATATGTGCAAGGACTCCTGAATGAAGAATGTGTGGCGTTACCAGTTGCGAAGGTAAAATTAAATTTGCCAGAAATTCAGGTGGAAACTGAAGCAGCTGTAGCGAATCATTTGCCTCGAGATTATACGTATCTGCTATCGAATAGAACGTGGGAGATGCTGCCGAAGAAAAAGGATGTGGTAATTCAACAAGTGCTCGCATTAACGAGAGCGCAGGCGAAGGCTATAATGGAAAAGGAAAAGGTTCACGATGAAAATAAAGAAACGAATGCCGAAGTAAAGAGTTCAGAAGACGGAAAAGATTCCGACGAACAGGGAGAAGAAGCGGAAAAGGAGATTGGGTATAAATCACCGAACCTGGAAAAGGACGAACAATTTTCAATACCTAAATCGGATGTCGATTTCTCGGACATAACACAACTTACACCGACAACCTTAAGAATGCTGCAATTAGAAGATCCAAAATTAAAGGAGTATTTTGAGATGGCAGAATCAAAGAAGGAGACCAATGGAGCAAAATTCTACATTGCTTATGGAATACTGCACAGGAGAATTACTGACAAATTGGGTCGGAGCTTTGAGCAAGTGATGGTGCCAGAAAAATTACAAAGCAAGTTGCTAGATATCGCACATGATAACATGTGGATGGGACACTTGGGTTGTAACAAAACCATTGACATGATCAAGCAGAATTATTGGTGGAATCAGATGGGACGAGACGTGAAAAACAAAATCAAGTGCTGTGACGTTTGCATGCGCGTAGGGAAGTCCACTGATAGAAAAAAAGCTCCAATGTGTAGAGTGCCAGTAATCACCGAACCGTATAAGCGAGTAAATGTGGATATTGTAGGACCTTTAGCGAAAACCAAGAAGGGAAACAGATATCTACTAACGCTAATTTGTAGTGCCACAAAATTTCCTGACGCGATCCCATTAAAAGTAGCAGATTCTGAAGCGGTGGTAAAGGGGTTATTAAATATATTTTCGCGAGTAGGATTTCCATCCGAAATCCAGATGGATTTGGGCACTGTATTTACCAGCAATCTAACGACCGAATTTCTTGACCGATGTGGTATAAAAATCATACACAGTTCAGCATATCATCCGCAATCAAACGCAGTAGAACGATTCCACGGCGTATACAAGCGAATCCTAAGAGCATTGTGTTACGAAAACGGAAATGAGTGGGATGAATATATCGATCAAGCGCTTTTCGCTTTGAGATGTGCACCGCACGCGGTACACGGATTTAGTCCTGCAGAATTGGTTTATGGACGTCAGATTAGATCTCCATTAAACATGATCAAGGAGTTGTGGGTTGGAAAGGAAACCAACGAACCGGTAGTAGTGTACATATTAAAGTTACTCGATAGGCTAAGGCAAATGCAGGAAATCGCGAAAACGGCGACTTTGGAAGCACAAACCAAATCAAAAGGTTATTATGATCTGAAGGCGAAGGCTTCATATTACGAGGTTGGCGAGAAGGTTATGTTGTATCAGCAAGCCAGGACCAACAAATTGCAGATGCAATGGACTGGACCCAAAGAAATTGTGGAGAAAATTTCCGATACGAATTATATAATTAAAGAAATATCGGGAAAACGTAAACAAACTCTTGTCCACGTCAATTTGTTGAAACCTTATTTTGAAAAGGCTGAAGTTATTGCGATAGTAATCAAACAACCTGGGGAAGAAGGAGCAGAACTCGATCTTCCAGAACTGGAAATAGAAGACACCGAAATCTTAAGTGCTTCTGAAGTGTTGAAACAAGCCAAAGGGGTAGGAAAACTCACGGAAATCCAAATGAAAAGCTTGGAGGAATTAATCCAAGAATTTCCAGGGTTATTTTCAAATCGACCCGGAAGAACCAACTTAGTGGAACACGATATTGCTCTCAAGGAGGAAAAAATTATCCGAACTCGAGCGTATTCACACTCACCGAGGGTACGCGAGATTATCGACAAAGAAATCGATAAAATGTTAAAATTGGGAGTAATTAGGCCCAGTAACAGCGAGTATTCATCGCCTATGATGATTGTGGAGGCTGAAGGGAAGGATCCAAGGCCTGTGATCGACTACAGAGCGTTAAATGCTATTACGGTGCCACAGCAACATCCTGTTCCTAATATAGAAGCATGTGTGGAAAAATGCAGCAAGGCCAGATACCTGAGTTTAATCGATGTAGTAAGAGCCTACTGGCAAATAGGGATGACTGAAAGAGCAAGTAAATATGCTGCTTTCATAACGCATCGTGGAGTTTTCGAACCAGTGACGTTAGCGTTCGGGCTGCAATCTGCTCCATTTTCGTTTCAGCGGCTAATGGACACCATATTGGAGGGAATGGACGATTTCGCAGAACCATTTTTGGACGATGTGGCGGTACATTCGATGACTTGGGAGGAGCATTTAGGACATCTACGTGCGGTATTCAAGGCAATGCATCAAGCAGGCCTAACGATAAAGGCTAAGAAGTGTGAGTGGGGAAAAGCCGAGGTGATATATCTGGGACATAAAATAGGTCAGGGATTTAGACAACCGTCGGAGGTAAAGGTAGCGGCCATACAGGAGTTTCAACGTCCCCAAACCAAACGGGATATTCGATCATTTCTCGGGATCACTGGGTATTATAATCATTACGTCCCGAACTATGCAGACATAGCTAGTCCACTTACAGACGCATTACGGAAAAATGCGAAAACAAGAGTAGAATGGGATGATCAGAAAGAAGTTGCATTCCAAAGATTGAAGGACGAATTAATGAGCGGTAAGGTGTTGAGAGCTCCAGATTATTCCCGCGAATTTATAGTACAAACCGATTGTTCGAAGCGAGGAATGGGGGTGACTTTATCGCAACGAGATGCTAATCAAGAAGAGCATCCGGTGCTGTATCTGAGCAAAAAACTCACGGATAGGGAGCAAGCTTATAGCGCAAGTGAACTCGAATGTGCAGCTTTAGTCTGGGCAGTCGGAAAATTAAAGCTTTATTTGTTTCTGAGCCATTTTACCGTAGAAACGGATCACTGTCCTTTGACCTGGTTACGGCAGATGAGCAATAAGAATGGCAGATTACTGCGGTGGTCATTAATTTTACAAATGTTAAATTTCACTGTTCTCTATAAACCGGGAAAGAAATGCGGAAACGTGGATTCCTTATCTAGGTATTTTATTTAGTTAAGTCACCGAGAACCAAAGTAGTACTGACAATTACACCAGATAACTGATGTTAATTCACGTAGGTTAGTTAAATTAGGGTAAGCATAATGAGACCATATAGTTCTGAAATTTATGACTGGTATTGCTTAAGTGCAAAAGAAGAACGTCTTGTGGTGTAAAAATCGATAGATTTAAACCCCAAAGACTATCTTAATCCGGGGGCAACTGTTACGATTTGCGTTCTTTAATTTAATGAACTATGTAGGAATATACTGTACTTTAGTTAGCTGTAAGCCATCTGTATAATATTTTAAGGTAAAATTCGTAGGAAAATGTCATATTTAAATTACAACAAGCGGATGTTTAGAAACGTGCCTTTCGCTTGGGAAGCTGAAGATATTCCAATCTCACGAATAAGATTAGCGTAAGTTTATGCAGCGTTTACTTCATAAACCGAAATATTGAGTGATGTATATGACCGGTACGTGATTAGAAGAAGCAATGGTTGCAACTCGATCATAAAAACTATTTGCAGCTGGGACCAAATGCTTTTAGTAGAAATTTAAATCTTTATAGCGGTAATTTACTAAGGGTCCGAACAGGCCACATTTCACTGTGGGAAATCCTCAAGCTTGTAAAAATTCATAGAACTATTATGAACGGTCACGTCCGCGTAATGCCAAATGTCCAAAATTTAGACCAGCTCTGATAGGTTATTGGGAACTTTGTAAACGCCCACCGAGCTTTCTTGGTCAGAATGGACTTAGAATTAAGTTAGTTAATAAGAAGATGTAAGTACGTAAACTTAAGGTTTCTGTAAACGGCAGAAAAATAAATGCAAGTATTTGTATCTACTTAAGTGTTCTTATTAATCTCAGTAGCTTTGGTCTTCGTGTCCGAGTGTGTTTCAACTAAAAGGATTGCCAGTTACCCCGACTTTAGGCGTCTCGCAATACCGGACATATAGCTCGATGCAAAGACAGCATATGGACTAATACAATTTTACACTGGAAACCCTGTGTAAGCGAGAAAGGGGAGCTCATTTAAAGGGCTTTTCATAAATATAAAAGTATACAGTGTTCCATTTAAAAAATCCTAAATGATTTAATTTTCCAATGTTGATCACCCTGTATAGCAGTAATACCTACAGCCACTAATTTTACACTCTAAAGGTAATTCATGAAAGAGATTATTTTTTGGTATCGTTTTCCTTCATTCAATTGTTACCTATTACTTACACCAGCCGCCTAAAGTTCAGCATTTGTTTGCATAAAATTGTTCTTATCTCCAAAACAGTTGGCGTTAGATCCATACAACTTTATATCTAAATGATTATCATTTCAATGCAAAACGTTCAAGCTACCTAAATATAGAAAATTCCATTTAAAAAAAGTAAATTTGATTTACCATTTAGTAATGTGCACCATTTTCGTACCTTTTACAGTTTTAGAAATATTTTCCACCCCCGCATTTTTGCCGGATGCTGTATACAAGGTGATCACCTTACAATAACAAAAATTTGTTTCAGTAACACAATCATGAATTTTTATTTTCGTGAAAAAACGGGTCTGATTTTTATGTACATTTGTGCTAGTGGGAATGTCAGCGAGGCTACAAGGCACTATCAAGAGTCTTTTTCAAATTGACAGCAGCCATATCATAAAATGTTCGGTGCCTAAAATTCGTAGAAATTGTTTTTTTTAATTACCTATATTAAAACTTTAAAGCTTAATAGCTTAAAAAGAATTCGTTTGCAGACATGGGTTTATCATGACTTTTTGATTTAATTTTGGTAGCAGAATACTTCTGCAAAATATGTCGTCTTATTTTAGAAACACCCGGTATTTATTCGTTACCGTCAAATAAACTTCCCAGTTATCATTAAGTCATCTACAAATGAATATGCAATTATATTTAGTTACGAGGGGCAGTTGAGTAGCCTGAATTCCTACCGAGGTGCTACTTATCGCCTTACACCCGTACAATTGCATCTCATGGAGAACATCCAAACTCTTTCTGCCGGTGTGTTTCCCCATGGCTTAATTCTATGAGGGGGTCTTTTCTTCAGCTATCTGCTACATGTTACTGCTCCCTGTTCCTACATATAATAGAAAGTCGAATCAACGCTCCTCGTTGAAAACATGTACTCGGCCTAAGTTTGATCTTAAGAAGCTTACTTACAGTTTTACTTAAGATTCATTCGACACACAACTTATTTTATAAAAGTTTACTTGATTTAATTTCTTCGTATTAATTTGGTAACATTAGCTGTATTTGGTAGCGTCCAACTCATTAATAGTAAACAGATTCAAATTTATGATTTAGATAATAATCTGCTGGTTTTTTGTTATTGTTGGACTTCTGGGGTTTACCAATACATATGTAAGTTTTCTGCTTTGAACTACCTCAAGCCAGTGGCGCATCCGGACACACCCTCTTGCTCAAGAGTCAGCTCGCTTGTTTGCTACACACTCCGAAAATCCCAAACTACTGTGTACATATGTTTATAGGATTAGTTTATTATCACTATAATATACGAGGCTTGTTTCACAGAAACCCATCTTTATTTTGTAAAAATGATATTTAAACAGAAAATGAAGAAAGATCTGTATGTGGGTTGAGGCATTTATCTCACTGTCCCCAAACACAAACGAATGAAATTTTGCGACTACTGCTTGACGAATTCTTGGACAGATATCTACACTTCGACATCTGATTGAAAACGACGACCATTGAACACTTTCTCAATGACCCAAAAATATGAAAATCAGAGTGTAGAAACACATATGGGTAGCGGCAAAATACTTCTCTACGATCCCGATGGAGGAAGTGTATGCTTCAGGAACTTTGCAATACTGCCCACGTGAGCTTTCAGTTTCCTTCAACCTCCCTTGTTAGAAGAACCATGTCCTAAGCCCGATCTTATTTACCCTCATCCCACCCCTTTTACCACTAATCCTCCCGCCGTCGTATCGACAAGCCAGCATGGCGCTTTGAACAACCGTCTTCTCATATAGCAGATAGAGTTCAAACTCGGAATCCCTCACCAATACAAATCCTGTCTACCTTACGGATTCTAAGGAAAGCAACAGTTCGACAAGATATAGCCAATAAAAACAATCCCACATAAAGAAAATCAACATATGAAAAATACAAGAACGATGAGAACTGATAACCATTGCGAGAAATTGGAACAAGAACGTCAGGACATAAAGTGAAACATCATACGACTTTGTGAAATATGATTAAGAGATTAAAAAAGACTCCCTTTAAATCAGGGCATATCCCGTACTCAAATAATACCGAAACCAATCATTAAATGTGTAGGATTTATAGTAAAAAATAGAACATTGAAATACTGATGTATATTTAAGAGGGTTACATACCTGGTTATGGAGCTAAATAACATATATAAATTAGAAATAAGATACTGTTAGGCACCTACAAGCACCTCGGAAGATGAGTTTATCGAAGTTCATGAACACACAACACGTGGCAGAAAATACCTACTCTATTATAGTGACCGGAGACTTTGGAAATTAGAAATTGGACAAAAGGAAACACATGGCCCACAGTATATATAGGAATTTGGTCTTGGAATCAGAAACCACCGAGGTGATATGTTGGCCAACTATCCTAATAGCAAGAAACTGTTCTGTTCGAAGAGACACTTCAAAAAATCAAACTAAAAAATGGATATGGTTCGCCAACTATCTTAGCAGCGAGAAACTGTTTTGTTTGAATACATTTTTTCATAAACTCGTAAGAACATCTATCGAAATTAGTTCCTGGTTAGAAAAAAAAACTATTAATTATAAATAAAACATCAAGAATAGATGCACTATGTAACGTTTCGCCCAGCGCAAACGCAATTAAAAATTAATTCAGGCAATCTCCCATGACTTAAAGCACGTTAAAAGTCTGAGCGGTTCATCCTTGGGCGTGCGAACTGCGATACGTGACGTCACCGCGGACCAACTCAGGTACACCGGCACGCACTCGATGTGGGAAGTCTCCCACTCCAAGAAACTAGAATAATCCGCTGATTACGCCAGCTAAAGCTATATAAACAAGAAACAGATCCATTGTAAGACAGAATTCTCCTGAACCTATTTTCTCATCTAGCTCCGTTCATCTGGAGAGCACCTCGACTGCTCATCAGTAAATTTCCCCTAACCGAAACACCAGAATCTACGTTCCAAAACCACTAATTGCATCTCTAACGACATAACCCACGCTCCGAGAAAAACTCACATCTTGGGGTCCAACCTGTATCTATCACTCAACGATATCCAGAACTGGAGCAAAGCCAGCGCTCATAATTCGTTATAACAATTCTCAGACCGCTTCATGGCAATCGCAGCCCCCAAAGCCTTGCACTAAACTAAATTCAGTCGCTTACCTGGACGCTCCAACCTTTCCAAAACTCTCGAAGGCCCCAGCAAAGTTGCACGCACCTTCGCAAAAGCAATCTCGATAGGCCCCGGGAACAGCTTGCTGCCGCAAACATAAACAAGAATAACCTTGTAGCCACCGCTTGAAGTCATCGCCTGCTCGATGCACGTGAGGGACACGAGAACACAACAAGCACCAGGTATAGATTTTGCATCTTATCACTCTGCCTTAATAACAATCATTTTGAAAGTAAACATATCGAATTTATTCGCGCACTGCAG
Organism: Agriotes lineatus; assembly: GCA_940337035.1. Classification (NCBI taxonomy): domain Eukaryota; kingdom Metazoa; phylum Arthropoda; class Insecta; order Coleoptera; family Elateridae; genus Agriotes; species Agriotes lineatus. The sequence goes on along the minus strand of CALNHX010003876.1, from coordinate 28,799 downwards.
CCGCATTCGCGGCGTTCACTAATCTATCAATTTTTATGTTAGCAGTTCAAACGTACGACCGACGCGAAGCCGAATCTGAACCAAGGTTGGTCCAATAGTAACTAGCACCCTCCTGGAACAACGGACTGCTACATTGATCGAAGAGTACCAGAGTTATTTTTGTTATAAACATTTAATTTTATCCTATGAATTAAATGTGATTTTATGTATTAATAGCTAAAGACATTATACGTTTATAAAGTTATTCTGAGTGCTTTACTGTGTTACAAAACTTGAGTGTAAGAAAGATACCTGTTGGGCAATCTGAGCTACCTGGAGCCAGTATCAGTCTGGCAAATTTGTAGCAATCTCAGTAATAATCTGAATTAAATTAAAATAGCCAGTACAAGCTACAACTAAATGACAAAATAACAAGAGAGAACCGAAAGAGCAGCGCGTGAGTGCGGATGTGTGTAGCCGATTAACGTCTACATTAATCCAAATACAGTGCTGAACAAGTTCACTATTTTATATTAATAATTAAGTGAAGTTAGTTTAACAATCATAAACACTGGACACAATTAGTGTAATTACATCTGCAGGCGCTGGCTTCCAGCTACCTAGCGTATAGTTGTGTGTGAAATAAACATACTTCAACCCCCCAAACTGACCGTCCAAAAAACAACAATTACAATGAACCAAGATGCCAACATGGACCAAGGCAATTCAACCGGCAATAATAGCGACAGCAATAACGTTAAATATACATTCGAAACCAATAACAAGCGTAGAGCAATCTCACCTCCAGCCGGCGAACCACAATACTATGACGACAATAAAATAAAATTTTATACTTATCAAAATCCAGACGCGACTAAAACTTCAGTAATTATTAAAAATATCCCAATCTCCTTAACAGAAGATAAAATTCTGGAAGAATTAACTTCGAAGTATAATGATAATGACATATTTAAACTGACAACTATACACTACTGTACAGTTACTGTTGAACCCCGTCGAAAATCCCAAGACATAGCCCAGTGCACCAGGTGTCAACGATATGGGCACACAAAAAATTATTTCCGCTTGGATCCGAAATGTGTCAAGTGCACTGGACATCATCATTACAAAGAATGTACGAAAGAAACTAAACAAAAGCCTAGATGTGTAAACTGCGAAGAGGAGCATCCAGCTAACTTTAAAGGCTGTAGATACTACCTAGAACAAAAACAAAAACTCTCCAACTAATCAAAACCAATACCAATATATAATATACCTTCGCATCAATCATTCTCAACCCAATGGCCTAAACTACCCTCAACTAGCACGAACACAACTCAATCTCAACTAACCGCTTCTTTAGATATAGCAAAAATAATTCAACAGTTATTGGAACAATACATGGAAAAACTTAAAACTTTTATCACAAACTTGATTTCGAATATCCTTAGCAATGGCGTCAAATAATCAACAACTATTTAATCAGCTAACCGTCCTTAACTGGAACGCAAATGGCGTAAAAATCAAAAGGCAGAGTTTCACAGTTTTATGAAGCGGCATAATGTTGACAAACAATCAAACCACGACAATAGTAGCAGGGTACCAGCCACCAAACAAACCAATACTAATAGAAGATATTGTACAATTATTTAGCAACAGCAATCCGACTATACTGCTTGGTGACCTGAATAGTAAAAACCAAAGATGGGGATGTCGAGCGAATAACCCCAACGGACACAAGTTACTCAAAATTACATCTGATAATTGTATACAAATAATTGCTCCCACAGACTACACATATTTTCAATTCAGAACCAACCACCAGCCAGATATTCTAGATATTGGATTAATAAAAAATCTCAACACACCAGTCACGCATCAAGTTCTAACTGAATTAAACTCGGACCATCAGCCTGTATTACTAACTTTCAACAATCAACCAGTACCAAAAACATACCAACGTAAGCTAATTAATGGTAAAATAAATTGGGAAAAATACCAAGAACACCTTGATCTAAATATAGATCCCCAAAATCTGCCAAATACAAAGAAATCAGTCGACTATGCCGTTCAGCATATAACAACCGATACCGTTCGTGCAACTCAGTCTGCTAGTATTAGCCATCCAAGCAGAAAGACCCTTCATACTTATGCCAGCTCAGAAAATCACATAATTTCTTTAATAAATAAAAAAACGCCACTCGGCGATTGTGGCAACGCACAAAACAGAAAGAATATAAAACCAAACTAAACCAGCTAATACATAAGGTAAAATGGGAGCTTAATAACTTCCGAATAGCGTCATACCAAAATTATATTAGTACAATAGAACCCGAAGATAGTACGTTATGGAAAGCTACAAAACAAATTATAAACAAACCAAAATATTATTGCCTCACTCAAGTATAATAATACTATACACAATAGCGATACGGAGAAATGTGAGATAATAGCAAATCATTTGGAGAACGTATTCACAATCACACTAACACCACAAAATATAGAAAACACACCCACTTTAGAAGAAGTTAAAACCGAACTAGTAAGTCTAGATAATGCAGGATTGAAAACCACTAGTCAGCTAGAAATCAAGATACATATAGATGCATTATTAAATAAAAAAGCACCCGGGTACGACCTAATTACTAATGTGTTACTTAAACATTACACTCCCAAAATTTTAGCTTTTTTAGCAACTATTTTTAACATATGTCTAAGTATTGTATATTTTCCTGAAGCCTGGAAGCACGCGGAAGTTATAATACTTCTAAAACCAAGAAAAGATAAAACAAATCCCTGCAGCTACCGGCCTATACGCCTATTATGCTCAATATCTAAAATTTAAAAAAAATAATACAATCTAGACTGAACTCATTTATTAATGACAATAATATTCTACCGCCATTTAAATTTGGATTCCGAACAACATATTCGACTACTCATCAGGTGCTAAGAATTACCGAAAAAATTATACATAGATTTGAAGCAAAACAACATACGACCATAGCCTTTTTAGACATCGCACAGGCATTTGATAAAGTCTGGCACAAAGGACTGTTGAAGAAAATGCTGACTTTAAACATACCCCCGTTCGAAATTAAGATAATATCTTCATTTATTACCGAGCGAACATTGGCAGTTAAAATCAACAGTACTAAATCAGGCCGCAAACGCATACAGTCAGGGATTCCACAGAGTTCGGTTTTAGGACCAGTTCTATTTAATTTATTTATGTGTGATAAACCATCCCCAAACGACGGCAGCTTAGCAATGTACGCAGATGACACCGCCGTAATCACACAACATGAAAATATCCATACAGCTACTTATAATCTGCAAAACTGTATCGACCTGCTATCCTGCTGGTTTGTAAACTGGAACGTTACCCTGAATCCCACAAAGTGCATTACCAAAATATTCACCTTAAGAAGACCTCCAAATCCAAATGAGATATCGCTGAATGGACATCGTATACAATGGAACCCAGCAGATCAAGCAGTGAAGTATCTCGGGGTGCACCTGGCTCGCCGACCTACATGGGGAATTAACATAAATAAAAAATTGAATGGAGCTTATGCTCGCCTAGCTATATTATACCCCTTACTGAACAGGAAATCCAGTTCGAAAATTACATGTGCGAAGATATTATATCTTGGCATAGTAAAACCTGTAGTCATGTACGCCAGCGTAGTTTGGGGTTCCGCATCCAACACTCATGTCAAAAAGGTACAAATACTCCAATATAAAGTATTACGCATAGCAACAAATGCAGAGTGGTTTGTACGAAATGAACAACCCCACAGAAACTAACAAATTCCAAAAATAGAAGACTTTATCAGAGATATAGCAAAAACATATTTTAAAAATATGCAACAATGCCCAGCAATCGAGTACTAAAACATCGGAATCAAGTCAATCTCCACCCGGCTTAAACCAAGATTACCCCAAGACGTGCTGCTACTATCAAGTGATTCAGAATAGCAACTTCATTTTATTATTTACTCATCATCTTACCATTTAAGTTTTATATTATTATAACTGTAAATTAAATACCATCCATACTGTGTACAGCCGGTATGTGCTTAACCAGTAATCAATAAAAAATAATAATAGCAAGAGACATACAGACACAATAATATGCGGCAAAATTAAAAATTCAATAAAAACTAAATTAAACACACACAGTCAAATTAATACACGAACGGAGAGAACTAACTCGAGATAGCAACCACATAAAGATAAAAATTATATGGCAAAGAAAGAAAATAATAAGATTGAAAATCTTATTAGACAAATCAAATTTAGGAACCATAGAGAATAATAAAAATATAAAGGCCGTGATATTAAAATTATACAACGGCAAACAATAAATCGTTAAAATAGAAGACCAGCAAGAAAATATCGTATAAAATAAAAGTGAGATTGTAAAAGAAATTCAAAACTTTTATGAGGAATTATATACATCGACGATACCAAAACCCGATGGTCCCTCCAGAGTTACTACAAACACAGGTTCAGAAGATCTACCAGAAATAACTATATCGAAAATATAACGCACCCTACAACAAATGAAAAACCTCAAAGTGTGGACCGCATAACAGCTGAGATGTTAGAAACGGTCGGACATGCAGTTAAGAATGCTTGAAAGTTTTTGTTAATCAAGCCTTTGTTAGGCGGAAGAATACCTGCTGCATGAAGAAACGCTAAAGTTATAAAAAAGAAAATAACACCTAACACCAGAATAGAAAACTATCGTCCTAGAAGTTTACTCTCCCATTTTACTACTCACCAAAATCATAACAAACCGGCTTACAAGGAAACTGGATATCAGCGTATGAGATAAGCAGGACTTTAGTAGACCATTTATCAACTACTCTAACGCTCATAACATGGCAATACGCTTGGCATTTGTAGATTACTGTAAACCGTTTGATAGAGCAGAATAATGGGCCTTCTTAGCAACAATGAATGATGCTAGAATTGACTCTCGATACACCAACATCATAAGGAGCATATTCGAATATACCAACACAGAAGAAATTATTCTAAAAAAGAGAGGGAATGGAATGGAAAACCTTACGGTCTTTTGCATTTTCCTTCCATCTCGTCACACCAATTTCCGTAAGGTCCTATCCTACTTCTCCTAGCCACCGTAGTCTGGGTCTTCCTCTCTTTCTATTACCTTCTAGTTTATTATTTAAGCACTTTTTAGGTCCCCTTGTGGGCTGCATACGCTGCACATGTTCTATAGTCAAGGGTAATACCACAAGCAGTGGATATATTTTTGACAAATAATTTGTCGTTTCCATGTAAATTATTGCGTTTAAATTTCACGATACAAAATCACATCAAAAATGTCACGAGCCGAAGGCGAGTGACATTTAAATGTGATTTTGTTGAGTGAAATTTGCAATAATTTCTATGGAAATGGCAAAATATTTAAAAAAAATATATCCACTTCGAGTGGTATTTGGGACGATTATTTAACAATATTAATACATAACGATTAACTTTATTAAAAAAGAATCCAACATATTTAATATAATTATTCATTCTCAATTAAATTCAGCGAAATACTTCCAAAACACAGCATTTTAAATTTTTTAAAACAAGCCACACAGTTTGTTGGGGTTTAGTGTTACGTAACCTAGCGATATCACTAAGGACAGAACATCGTTGCTAAGGAATACTTCGCAACAAGGCTATTTATTTTTTGAGTACGTACATTGTTTTGTGAATATTTTGCATGGTGCCCAATATTCAGTGATATACTGCTGTTATTGGTTGAAAAAAGCAAATGTCTGCAATGTGATTGGCTTATATGTTATAGTGTTGAATAGTCAAATTTATACCCATTCGGAGTCACGTGATAATCTAGTAATTTTACGTATGTCGATTCTTAAAAATGCAATTTTAGGGAAATAAATGACATTCCGTTTTGTAGGTTATCCTGACATATGCCAATTTCTAAAACAAGGTTGCTACGGGTTTATTCTCTGATATGAAATCAAACTGAATTTACAGGTTAAAGAAAACATAACATGTCGTAAAATGTAAATATAATATAAAGATATGTCAGCTGCTACATTAAAAACCTGCTGCGTATAGCAAATTTTAAGTCAATTTCTGTGCATACATATTCTGTTATAGAACATTGCCATTTGAAGCCTATTTCCTTGCACAATCTATTTAGGGAAGAAACTGAATGTAAAAAATCTCCAGATTCTTCAACCAAGCATTTTTTAGATTTTTTATGGTTACAAATTCTTTAGCTACATACATTTGATATACAGTGTCTTGACTGCTTCGTCGACTTCCGTTTTTGCATTCTTCACTTTCTGGCTCATATTTTCGGTAAATTGTGCTCTCCGAGATATTTAACGCAAGAGAAGCACGGCGAACAGCGTTGGAGGGTGAAACTGTTGATTTACTATTATTAATATTGTACTCTTCATAAAAAAAAAAACGCATAATATTCAAATTAATTGTTGTGACTGCTCGTTATACCGCATGTCCGATGGTTTCTTTTAATTTCCAGTTTTCGGCTCAACAATTTTAGGTTTTATTACCCTTATCTCAATAACTTACACGAAAAATATAATCTGACAGATTAGAAACGTCAAATTTTTAAAATTAATTTTATGAATCGACATGCATTTTTTTCAAATTTCTTCCATTTCATCTATTTTACTAAAGATGAACAGAGACAGACAAAAGTCACGTGACTCCGAATGGGTATAATTTTGACTATAGCCAGCTTATCCTTTTCGCTCTAATTTCTGTAGCTATATTAGGTCCTTCATACCGTGCCTTCAATTCTTTATTTGTTAATACTTTCCACATCCCGTTCTCGTTCACTGAGCCGAATATTTTCCTTAAAATTTTTCTCTCCCAAGTATCCACCATTTTCGCTTCACTTTTGGTTATGCTCCATGTTTCCGCTGCATACGTCACTATTGGTTTTATCACTGTTTTATACAATTTTATTTTACTATTCACCGACAACGATTTTGATTTTAATATGTCTCTTAGTCCGTAGTAGCATTTGTTACCTGCGACTATCCTTGCTTTGACCTCTTCTCCGATTTCGTTTTTCTCGTTAATTACGGACCCTAGATACTTAAACTGGTTTGTTCTTTCGTAGTTATGTTGATTGAGGGTAATGCTGTTAACATTTTCGTAATTACTTAAGTCTCTGGCTGTTACATACGAGGGGAACTAGAAAAGTTATCTACCTAACTACGAATCGAATTACATACGGTTTTTTAAATAATTTTATTTTTCAATATAATCTCCCCCAACTTCAACGCACTTATGCCATTTGTCCTTCAAAGAGTTAATGCCCGTCGAAAAAAAAGATTCTTCTTGGGTCTCAAAATAGTCCTTGACTGCCTCCTTCAAATGCTCGTCTGTTTCAAAACGACGCCCTCTGAGATTCTTTTGTAGGTTTCTGAATAGATAGAAGTCGGACGGTGCCAGATCCGGACTATAAGGTGAATGGTTTAGCACAATAAAGTGGTATTCCTGCAGAATTGGTTTGATTTTGGCGGCCTTATGCATGGTCGCGTTGTCATGAAGAATGAGCGATTCACCTTGTGATAAATTTGGACGTTCTTTGACAATAGCTGTACGCAGCTTTTTGAAGGTGTTACCATAAACCTCTGCAGTGATTGTAGAGCCTTTAGGCATATATTCAATCAAAAGAATACTTTGCATGTCCCAAAAGATGGTTGCCATGGGTTTTCCAGCTGAATATTGCGTGCGGGCCTTCTTTGGGGGAGGAGACCCCTTATGCACCCATTGCATAGACTCTAATTTCGTCTCAGGGTCCCAGTGATGTACCCAAGTCTCATCACCAGTCACTATCCGCATTAAGAAGTCGGGGCCCGCTTCCAAAGATTCCAAATTGTTTCTACAAATTTGCTGTCTACGCAGCTTTGCTCGGGAGACAATAATCTGTGAACTCACCTTGCTGAAACTTTACTCATGCCCAGTTTGTCGTGCAATATTGTCAAAACGCTAGGTTCGGATATTTCCAATGCTGTAGCAATGGTGAAGACTTTTATACGGCGATCCTCAAGAACCATGGCTTCCACTTTCTTGCACATTTCAACATTTGTCGCTTCTGCAGGTCTTCCACTTCTGGGATCATCTTCTATAGATTCCCGTCCCCACCGAAATTGTTTTGACCAAAATTTAATTGTGAAATATGACGGACCATCGTCTCCATACACCGCAATCATTTGTTCGCGAATCTTTTTCGGATTGTTGTCTTCCTTTGTAAGGAATTGTATTACACTTCGATGCTCTAATTTCAAAAGACTCATTTTTAGACACAAAACACTCCACAAAATATAAAATTACTGGCGGATATGAATCAAATTTTCCATGCAACAATGAAAGACTTGTCACTGTTTGACATTACAAGCTGAAGCTTGTCAATTGTTTCTATCATGGCTAGGTAGATAATTTTTCTAGTTCCCCTCGTATATTTTGCTTTAGTTGTATTTACCTTTAGCCCTTGTTCATTCGCCGCTGGTTTAGATATTCATATACTTCTTCCATGTCTCTTGTTTTCCTTGTTTTAAGGTCTATGTCGTCAGCATATGCTAGTATTGACATCGTCTGTTAAATATCAAGCCTCCGGGATTGATTGGTATCAGTCGTACTATTCTTTCCAACACGAAGTTAAATAATGTACTTGATACTATGTCTCCCTGTTTTAGTCCATTATCTATACATATATAAAGGAAAGTTACAACCCTGACTAATCAACGCAGAGCCGAAACCACTGGTACTAGAAACTTGAAATTTGGGTGGAAGGTTCGATTTGTTACGTAAGGTAGTGCTAAGAATGGATTTTTTGAAATTCAACCTCTAAGGGGGTGAAAAGGGGTAAAATGTGTTTTCACGAATTCCTCAATATCTCTTACACCCGATAAGATATCGATTTGGTGTTTGCTTACAAAGATTATCAGTGCCAATTCCTAGAAACGTATTTTAGGATTTTGCCTTAATCAACCCCTAAAGGTGCAAAACTGGATTGGCGGTCAATTAAAGAACCCTAAGTATTTCCTATGTTTATTGAGTTAGAACATTCTTTTTTGGAACATAGATTGATTTTTAAAATATTTAGAAAGGGGTGTAAGGGAATTTGAAAATGTTAACCCTAAAGGGGTAAAAGGAGAAAAAACTGAAAAGGGTGGGGGGGTTAAATTTATTTATAAAATTTTTTCGCCGTAAGTTCCATTTCACAATAAAATGGGGTAAAAGAGATTTTTTGAAATTTCTCCCCTACGGGGGTGAAAAGGGGTTAAATGTGTTTTCACGAGTTCCTCAATATCTCTTACACCCGATGAGATAGCGATTTGGTGTTTACTTGGAAATATTATCAATGCAAATACCTAGACACTTATTTTAGTATTTAGCCCTAATCAACCCCTAAAGGTGCAAATCTGGATTGGGGGTGAATTAAAGAACCCTAAGTATTTCCTATGTTTATTGAGTTAGAACATTCTTTTTTGGCATACAGAGGGATTTTTAAAATATTTAGAAAGGGGCGTAAAGGACTTTGACAATTTTAACCCTAAAGGGGTAAAAGGAGGATAAACTAAAAAGTGGTAGGTAGGAGGGTTAAATTTATAATTTTTTTTGCCTTGAGTTCCATTTTATAATAAAATGGGTGAGATTTTTTGAAATTCCTCCCCTACGGGGGTGAAAAGGAGTAAAATGTGTTTTCACGAGTTCCTCAATATCTCTTAGACCCGATGAGATAGCGACTTGGTGTCTACTTGCAAAGATTATCAATGCAAATACATAGAAACGTATTTTAGGATGTTGCCCTAATCAACCCATAAAGGTGCAAATCTGGATTGGGGCTGAATTAAAGAACCCTAAATATCTCCTATGTTTATTGACTTAGAACATTATTTTTTGGCATGTAGATGTATTTTTGAAATATTTAGAAAGAGTTGTATGGGATTTTGAAAATTTTAACCCTAAAGAGGTAAAAGGAGGAAAAACTGAAAAAGGGTAGGGGGTGAATTAAAGACCCTTCGTTACTCCTATGTTTATTGAGTTAGAACAGTCTTTTTTGGCATATATATATATTTTTAAAATATCTAAAAAATGGTTTGAGTGCTTTTGAAAAATGTACCCCTAAAGGGGTAAAAAGGGGTAAACTATGTTTTCACGAATTCCAAAATATCTCTTAGGCCCGGTAAGATATCGACTTGGTGTTTGCATGCATAGCAATCCAATGCAAATGTCTAAAACCACATTTCATTGCCCTAATCAACCCTTAAAAGGTGCGAATTTGAATTCGGGGTGAATTATAGAACCCTTTGTATCTCCTGTGTTTGTTGAGTTAGATCATTCTGTTTTGGCGTACAGATGTATTTTTAAATCTTTAGAAAGGGTTTTTAAGGGTTTTTTAAATTTCACAACTAAAGCGGTAAAAAGGGAAAACTGAATAGAAGTAGGTAGTTAAAATTATTTTTCGCTGTGGGTTCATTTCAGTATAAAACGGGCTGATTTTTTTTCGAAATTTCACCCTTAAGAGGCGAAAAGGGGTAAACTGTTTAGCGTATTAAGTGATGGAGGAGGGGGACTCTCTAGAATGCATTTGAGATTTAGAAGAGAAAACAAACATTTGTAGTCCGTACGAAGAACGGGCATCTTGCTAGTTAATTATAAAGCTTTCCGGTAGTTGATCCTGAACTCTAACTTTTGCTTTTGTTTCAGTAAAGCACATTTTTGTCAGTCTTATTAATTTTCTTGGAACCATCTCGTCCAATCCACAGAGTAGCTCTTTTCTAATTACGGTGTCGTAGGCCTGGCGAAAATCTACAAATAGGTGGTGCAGGTCAGTGTTGTATTCTCCGAATTTTTCGAACATTTGTCTGATTGAGAAGATTTGGTCTATCGTCGCTCTTCCTTTTCGAAACTCACATTGGTATTCTCCTATTGCTTTCTCCATCCACGGTTTCATCTTTTCAGTTATTAATTTACTTAAAACCTTGTATCCTTGATTTAATAGCACAATCCCTCTATAATTATCACAGTTGGTCTTATCGCTTTTCTTATGGATTGGCATATGATTGCCATACTCCATTCCTTCGGCATGTTTTCCTTCTCCCAAACATTTACGATTATGTCGTGTATTGCATTTACTATAATTGATCCGCCATACTTTAGCATTTCCCCCGTGATGCGGTCTTCGCCTGGTGCTTTATGATTTTTTAGTGATTTTATCACCTGTTGTACTTCATCACGTGTCGGAGGATCTGCTTTGTCATCCTCTCCTTGGTCTTCCCATTTCTCTTCTTCTAATTGTGTTTCTCTATTATCTGGGTTCAGTAGATTTTCAAAATACTCTTTCCATCCTCTCATTATTTCTCCCTTGTTTCCAATCGGGTTCCCTTTGCACAATTGTGTTCTAGGTTGGAAGCCTTTCTTTTGTTCTTTTATATCTTTGTAGAACATTCTTGTATTCGCCCGGTTTCCCATTTCTTCCATCTCTTCTAGTTTATTCCGTTCATACTTTCTCTTTTTCTCTCTACATTTTGCATTTGCTATTCTTCTTTTGTCTTTAAACCTTTCTACATTTTCGTCAGACATATTTCTTAGCATTTCTATTCTTGCGTTATTTCCTTCCTCTAACGTGCGTTCACATTCTTCATCAAACCAGTGTTTTCTCTTTTTCTTTCTGTTTTGATCTCCTACTTCCTCTATAGTTTCCAGAATTACTCTACAAGTTAACCTGGGATAAAAAGGGCACTTGCGGTTATTTTGCAAGAATTAAACGAGAATTCACAGAAAATAGGACTACAGCTGAATGTAGATAAAAAAAGGCAATAAGCGGTAGTCATCACAGTATTATCATCGATGGTACGTCACTAGAAAAATTAGAACAGTATTTTTATTTGGATCACACAATACAAATCGGCAAGAAAAATCAAACCGCCGGCGCCGAAATGAAACGTAGAGTAGCTAATCTGGGCAGCCTTTGGCAAACGTAGCTACATGTTAAGACGTAGAAAGGTACCAGCCCATTTGAAACGCAAGATATATGATATCTGTGTATTACCAGTATTACACCAAATATTTATAAATTTCTCTAATGAATACCCGACTATCTTCCATATAGTGCAGGAAAATGAAACCAAAACTTACACGAACTTTGAAAAAATGTGTACAAGCAAGATGTTTTCTAGAGATGTTACATTTACCTTCATATCGAATATCCTAAAAGTCCCCTAACATCGAAGCTGTGCTACGACCGCCATATTGAAACATGACCGCTCGTTTTTGTTTTTTCTATAGAATTCTGTAACCGATACAGATATAAAAAACAGTTTCAAATAAAACATTTAAACCATAATAAAATAAATAATTTTGGTTATTACAATTTTTCCTCTAAGCCTAACGATTTTTGAATTATGAGCTGTAGCAGGACATCAGCAGATATAAATATCAGTAAGAACACTGTCACCACAACAACGCAAACTGATTTTTTGCACACAATAAAAATAAAAAACGTCTTTCAAAATGTCTTGCGGTCCAGTTAAGAAGTCCATGTACACGAGGCCGAAGCTGATGGTGGTGTGTCTTATCGTAGCAGCAGCTACTAGAATTTCAAGAGATGATTCTTGAGTGATTGTTGTTGACAAGGGCATGGAAGTATTAATTTTCCTAACCGCCTTGTGATGGCAGATGAGATGTATCTTTGGTTCTTTGGCCAGGTTCGAGGAATAAAGAAAGCTCAATCTTCTATATACCAAAGCAATAACATTTGCACAGAAATACTCTGAACTGTTTGCTGTTTCTATATGAGGTTACTGGTTGTTATATTGACAACCTTAGTGCCCTTTAGAACGAGCAAGATTAAATGCGTATGCTTTATAAAAAAATCCGAAGCTGTCACTGTTGCATTATTTAGTAAGGATACGGTATCTCATGATGGCATTGCAGCTACATGGAAGAAATTGTTACTTGCCTTATAATATGGTACAACAGAATGCCAGATGCTCGATGAATATAGGGTTATTCGCCAACTTAAGGAAGGTGTCTCTGATAGTTGATTATTTTAAATTACAAAATGAGTTCAAGTAGCTGTGAAAATGTATGATATGTTGCCTATACAATTTAGGTGGGTTCGTCATTTCTCGTAAATAGCCTTGTATAAATAGTTTTCTTATAATCGTTTGATTGGTAAACAGCAATTACCTATATATCACACATACCTGCATCAGTAGATGGGTAATAATTTAGAGCTAACTGCTTGGGGCTGGCAGTTAAACCTTTTACCTTTCTCCTTCGCTGAATTCTATTTAGTTATGACTAACATTGACTGAAGATATAGTAGGTGGTATTGTACAGAACATGTTTTCCAAAATTTGGATTTAAAAAAATCAGTATTATTCTGCAGCTCATACATTGACAACCATCAGGTTTAGTGGATAAATGGTTATAAGGAAAATTGTTTTTTTTTATTATGAGTAAATTTTTTTATTTCAAACTGTTTTCACATCTGCAACAGAACGAATTATATAGAGAAAAACAAAAATTAACCACCATTATTCAACATGGTGGCCATAGCACAGCTTCTATTTTAGGGGACTTTTGGTATATTCAATAAAAAGGCAAATGAAACATCTCTACCAAATTCCCTGCTTATACGAGGAACGTTCAAATATAAATTCTAATTTAATATTTATTCAAAAACAAATACAAGGACTCTAATGTATATCATGTCATTTTTCTACTCAGACTCCCTCCCTTTGAATTAACTCGTGCCATCTTGCCGGAAGTTTCTGTTTTCCGCGAGAAAAAAAATCCTTTTGGCTGCTGTCACACCCTTTCCCGAACAATTTCGATGACTTCTTCATTAGAAGAAACTCTTGTAATGGTAAAAAAAACTGATGCAGCAAGGTCCGAAATGTATGGTAAATGGGGCAGCATCGTCCATTTCAATTTTTGAATCGTAGTCAGCGTGTGAATAGAGAAATGGGGTCGAGAATTATCCTGTAAGACACTGACAGAAAACTGATATTTAATGCAGAAGAAATATTCTTCACTGTAATTCGACGATCGTTTCAAATGAGTGCATTTTACTCTGTCAGCATTCTCTTCTGTTGTCAATGTTTTAAGACGGCGAGAATGTGGTTCATTCTCGGCACCTTTGCAGCCATCTTTAAATGCTTTACTCCTTTAACGCTTATGTCTGGTAGTGATTGCGCATCAAACTGTTCTTTAACTCTTACACAAATTTCTTATGGTTTGATATCTTAGTTGATAAGAAATTGACTAATAAAGCATTGTTCGACGCTTGAATGCACAACCACTTCACTTATGCTTGCCAACTGAAGGAAAATGAATTGTGACGACTTAACGACTGAAGAAATTAAGACTTGTTCCAGAGCATTAATTAATGTATAGAATTTTTGTGTATGTGTTTGTCTTTTGGCGCCCAATTCAAATTATAATTCATATTTGAACGTTCCGCGTACTAATTAAAACCTATTTTTCTTGCACTAACGTGAAACCTTACATAGCATCTGCTCTCAGTTGATTCAGTATGCGCTGCACCTGGCTATGGTTAATCGTATTCTGTTTTCGATTTTTATGTATGTATTTAACTGTATGCACCATTCTCTATAGTTGCATATGCAACACTTGCGTTGGAATACCAATCTGCAATGGCTGAACAGCTGCATCACACAAAATTTGAATAATCGCACCGTGATCTTGCGAGAACGATATCTTGATACCAAAAATTTTGAACACAAAATGCAATTTTAAACTTCTACAATTTATCGGTGTGTTGCTTACAAACACTACTAACATTTTAAAAATCCATTTGTTTCCAAGGCTGATTTGATCATGGATGGATTCTTATTAAACAAACCTCGTACAAAGACTTGATTCTGCATAGCAGTCTTTTAAATAATTACTATCTTAACTAACTTTAGAATTTGCGTTCAGCCAATGCTGCTGAATATCGCATAGTACTACATAATGATATTAACATGCGGTAAATAAAACAATCCATCTCTCCAAAAGTACAATTTCTGCAAACTAATAAATCAAGTGCACCATGGAAATCAAATTTGCCATGAAACAAGGGTTTGTTGTTTTCTAGTTTGACAGTTCAAATTTAATTTTGAAATACATGTTACTAAAGCAAAAATAGATTTAACGGAAGAAAGTTTTAAAGCAATGATTTACTATGAGGTTAAAAGTTCCTTATTTCCTAAAGACAGCTTTGAACGACTTCGTGCTGCATTTGGTGATCAAGCGCATTCACAGAGGACTGTTTATAACTGGTTGAATGAATTTAAATCTCCACGAGTTTCACTCAGCCACGATTTTCGCCAAGGAAGACCAATTTCAGCAGTTAGTAACACAAACAGACGCCGTGTGAAGCATGATTCAGGAAGACAATCGAGCCATATGTAAAATTATTAGGAGCATCTTGGGCATTAGCATGACTGGAATAAACAAAATTTTACATAATCATCTGGGTGTAAAAAATAGTTATTTATGTATCTAGAACGAAAAGTTGTCTTTTTATGGACGATGCCTGCAATTGCTGGCCGAGGCGATAGCCCCATTTTTCGTTGTTCTTGAGGAATTCATAGCTGTTGTGGTGTCTATGGTAATTTGCATTGCAATGGACTTGTAGCAGAAAAACTTGCTTGAATTTCATTCAGTAAAATCACTTTTTATAGGGAGGTCGAAGGAAAAGCCTGTTGTCGGTGCATACCACACAGTGTTACGGCACAAACACGAGTTGACGACATAATCGGGAAATATACCTAGATTATTATATTATACGATGGCTGTAACAAAAATTTTTGCCGGCTAAACTACAGTGGAGAAGGGCAGATTCTTTACGACCTTTGAGTTAAGGCTGCACTTCGGTAGCCAATGGTAAAAGATGATCAAAAGGATGGTGCGCCACCACATTCGGACTAGATCGGGAAAAAACAACAGCAACCGCACACGTCACCGCACTTTTGAATGTGAAAGTAAGTACCTTCACCTTGCTACTTCTAGCTTGGCAGAGTTTGGTCGACCATCCACGTACAACACTAAATTACCTTTCAAAAATAACTCATTGGTACAGCTACTAAACTCCTTTTACAACAAAGAAGTATACACATCACGCATGCAAATATCGTAAACAACAAATGAAAAGCATAAGTACTTGACAATGGAATCTATTGAAATAATTAAATATGTAAATGGCAATGCACAAGATTTCGAATAAAAATAACACCACTGAGATGGGTTAGTGAGGGTTAGGTTAAATTATGTAACATCTTAACTTGATTAACAGTAGCAACCTTGTCTGCAAATGAACGGATTGCCTCACAAACGTTATTACACATTAAATAAACTAAAATACTAACTCCATAACAAGAATACTTGACAGTAAATGCATAATGTGGCTCAAAAACGAAACTGCCGCAACTTTAAGTTAAACAGCAATTACCATGGTTCTAACAATAAATGTAACATTACGCAAGATTGTTCGACACTTGGCAGGACGCTACGTTCACAGTACGCTATGCAAAATAAATTTAATACATAAATATGGTACCTGAAGAAGGTTAGTTGACTGCATTCGACGTGCGGTGTTGTAAGTGGTCGTCTCTCAAAGCAAGTGCCCCAAAATGCCTGAAGAAAAGAACGACCGTAATCCCACAGGGCGGGATGAGGGAAAAAGGTCTCGATGATGTTTTCCACAGCCTGGGGTTGACAGGCGAAATCCACATAACGGGTGAAGACGTACGGAACTTCCAATACAGGAACATGGGACGAACCCTCAACGTGCCAGATACACCATGACGTCTTATTTAAGCTAGTGCCGGTATCCTTAAGAGTCCTATAAATTCGTCGTAGCGATAATGAAGGGTCTCGCAACCCCCCACGGTAAGGGACTCTCGACCACACTAACTTGCTTGCTTCGCTTCAACCCCAACAGCTAATGCACACATCCCAACGAACTCCCAAGGGTTGCCACGAAAACAAAACAGTTCTATTTCTTCGGAAGGCACCCACAAATTAACGAAAGCATACAGATAATTCTTACAGTGGAAGCGGGATACCATTTCTTCACAAGCCACCCCCCGGTCGCATAAAGCGGAACCGCGGGGGGCGCGAACTCGGCACACGTGCTTTGTAGCTCAGAGACGGGCGGTAATTAGTGGCATAAGCTACGATCCTAAAATCCACCTGAGGCCACGCAAGCGCAAACTAACTTGCGTTCTCTCTTTCGCTTATGCGAAAACATCGGAAAGACGTCGCGCTGACGAAATTCTGACTAAGCGGTTTTACCTGAAGCTGCGGAAAAGTTTTGGGTCTGTCTGAACAACCAAAACTTTGAGAACTGCAACATAGCGTGCAGGAACACAGCCCCATTCAGAATTGAATTTCGTTGAATATAAAAGAACTGCAAATTGTTAATATACGGGCGGAAATAAGGTTCGTTAGGCGTGAACATTTGAGCTAAAAATGCAGGAAGCGCTAGATTCGGGAAATTGTTCTAACAACAGTTTAACCGAAGCACAAAAACAACAGCGTGTGAAATCGTTTAAGAGAACTCTTAAGAAGTATTATAAAAGTAGGTATAAAGAAGTTTACATCATAACTGGTTATGAAAGCTGGATATATGCATTTGACCCGGAATCTAAGCGGGAGTCTGTACAATGGGTATCTCCAACAGATCCTAATCCAGATAAGTTAAGCGACTTCGAAGTGTTGGCAAGACAATGATTACGTGCTTCTTTTCAGAATTAGGACCTATCCTAACTGTAAATAAAAGTAAAGTTCGGGCGTTTCATTCCATGTAAGAACATCTGAGACAAGGCCAATCAGGGTCGCCGAAATATCTCTTTCCGAAACCCAGTTAAATTTGGCACACCGTTAACGGAGTACTGGGTGATGTGGTTAGCATCACGCCTTCTACGACTGCCTTACTTTCCCTACTTCCACAACTGTGGTTTCGGTACCCAATTTTTAAAGCGACTCGATGGGCCGCCCGCCTAACTGTAGTACCGCAGTATAGTATACAACAGTATGCCTGCCAGACATTATTCTACAAGCTCGTTTAGGGCGCCCAAGAAGTGAGATACTTTAAGTCATACCCCACATCAAAGAAAAGAATTTTTGGAGGCTTCCAGGTTAAAATTGCTAAATCAGCCCCCATACAGCCCCGACTTAGCACCTTCCGATTACTTTCTATTTTCTCGATTAAAGAACAAAGTACGTGGTGTGCCATTTGAAACTCCAGAAGATGCTGTGGAAAGCTTCAAAAACTTTGTTTCTCAAATGACTCAAGAAGAGTGGAATTTATGTTTTGAAAATCGGTTTTATCGAGTGAGTAAATATACAGAGCTTAAAGGTGAATATTTTAATAAACAATAATAAATATAATTTTTCGCTACAAAACTTTGCTTTATAGATTGTAAAACTTTACGGTGCTACCTTCCTATCACATCCAAATATCCTTTTCTCGTACCTGTTGAATTCGCATTGATGACCCTGTTGTTCTTGCGAGTTACTACGCCACCTCTTGGGTAGTCTTACATATTTTCATATCAAGATATGTGGTTGATACACTTGCCCTGACACTTAGTGGCATTTAAAGTTTTAATTGAAATATTCTGTTTTCAGCTTTGAAAATTAACCTTTTTATTCAATCCGAAAAATATATACAAATTAGAAATGTGTAGAGAAAAATGTACGCGATAGGTCTAAGTCTGGTGTAAATATCAAACATTACGCTACGAGATTTAAGTCATTTCTAATAACATACGGTTGAACTAAATAAAGGAATAGAAACCATAAAACGGTGATAAAATAAACACAATTTGATTAGGACAGTCCAGCTTGGACGTACCTTCTCAAGCTACTAACATTTCATTGCGTGGAAACTTTTCTCTGAGTTTGAGTTCAATCAAACTAGAACTTGACCGTTTTACTGAATCGCCGAACTTCACTGTGGAGTTTTGTATTATTTCTAAGAAACAAAAAACCGTAAAACTTCGGTATTTACTTAAGTTTTCGAGTCATTTGTAAAGATTTTTTGTTGTAGAAACTTTCCGCATGACTGCTGTCTGGTGCTGGAAAATTCTTGCAAAATCATAGCTGAGATATGTTAAAACTAACTCGCAATATTCTTGTGAAACAAGTGTAACAAGCACATTTCCCTTATCTGCATGTCGTATAAATGTAGAAAAACGTTCAAAAACAAAGTGGCGATTACGACAAAATCACCATCCAGAAATTTTGCTTTACATAAAATTGTCTGATCACCGGAATTTCCTCGACTTTTATGAAATACACGTAAATTACGACCGAAATATCTGTTGTTAAAGTGATACAACCCAACTTTGGCTGGCGCAATTCGCAGAATAGGCTGCGATTTGCATATAAGTGAAATGCTACAGCGTACGGTTATATCGGCCACGGTTATATCGAAATTGCCCTCCCGAAATAATCGACGAATGGAAATAACTTTTTCTTATCTACAACATGCGGGCGCTCAATTATTTATGCATGATATGTATCGGAATCTCTGCGATTCTCTGCACAAAATTATTTCGGCTTAACCCGTGGCCAACGAGCATTCTAATAAAGTTCCACGTTAGGTCAAGAACTCCCGAAATTTCGATTGAGCCCAGTTTTGACACGTTCCGGACAACATTGTGATCAAAATAGCTTATTTACAGCTTTACATACTATTTCACTTGTTTGATACGGTTTTTGTTGGGGGCTCTTTGAAATCCTTTCAGCGCTTCATAACCGCGCCGAGGTATTATATATAGAAATACGGCACAATCAATTTTCTTTCTTACAAAAATTACACTGCCAATCAAGTGAGAATCGACAGAATGATTTATTAATTGTGTACAAAGCGGAAAAAGAACAAAGTTTTAATCTTTTTAGGTTTCCCGCGTCTGTTTTGTTTCCCTATTTTTGCAAGCAAACAGAATTCCCTCCGAGAATAAAATTTCCTTTTGGTTCTGCCGCGGACTTATTGAGAAACTCAAACATTCCTAATTTTTGCTATTAAATAAAATCGAAGACCGGCATACAGCTTAATGAAATGAGACGCTGTAAAGAGTAAACTCGCCGTTCTGCGCTATTGAAAAGCAAAGCATGTAAAAGAACAGCCATCAACCGCCTCAGTAAATTCACTTTACGCGATCGCTGCTTTCTAAGACCTGCTTTGTATGCAAATACGGGGTTTCTTTTGCATTGTTTTAATCCTAGCTCCTTTCTTGTCCATGGGGCTGAGTTCCCTATAAATGCCCGATTAAATCAGATCTCTCTTTATACGCAAGTGCAGATGTCTCGGATATCTCACTGGAAGGGTAATTGTGAGGGTATTTTATTGAATTCGTATAAACGAAAACATCGAAGATAATTTAATCGGAAATTTAATGTAAACAACTAACTTTTACAAGCATGCGAAGTCGCAATCCTTTTCGACGGAGAGGGATTAATCGTAACTTCTTCCAAATTAGCCTAATCTTGTTTAAATATGAACGCGGTAACGCGATTCTACGTGACGCAAATTTTATCGTTTTAAGTGTGTATATATCCAATTGAATTTCAAATTTATGGAAATCAGCTACACTAAGGTGTACCGAGATTGAAGATTCGCCAGTTCCTTTGTTTTTGTTCTTTTTGTTGATTTTAATTTAACAGAAATACTTTTTCTGTCACATTCTTTTCGAGGGCACTCAAAATTTTCTAGTAACCCCCAACAAAGAAAATACGGCGCGAACGCCATCATCGATTTTTCCGCCACACTTTCGTTCTCTCTCCTGCGTTTATATTACGATGGAAATTTAATAAAAACTCAGAAATCGCCTTATTGTGCCCTTTACAGTAAAAGTTGTCTTCCGTAAATATTTAATACGATGCAATATAGCGCAGCTTTCGGCTGTACCTACACCTAGCATTAAGCTGCATTAATAACTGTAATACGGAGTCTTATCCCGTGTATAAGACACCAATCTAGAGCGTCGCCGCCATTTACACTTGAAACAGTCTCGCTTGAAAAGATTTATCTAGAAGCAAGGCAGGAGCCGGCTTTAATACAAGTAGATTACCATATTTCCGCTATAACTGGAACGCACCACCGAGCAGCACTTGCAAGAAAATTATACCACCTCTTTTTCACAAAGAAAAGAAATTATACACACCAAAGGAGTTTAGGGACGCGTAATAAAAAAAGGATATACATACTAAATTACATCTGCGAGAAATCAAAATGCCATCTAACGCTGGCTCAGGTTTCGCGGCGCTAACAGGGAAAAGCCGTTTTATAAAAAATATGAGTATGTAAAATCGTACATGCTGTGATAAAAGCATAAAATTTCGCTCATAATAGCCCACATAAAATTACTGTGGCCGTTTCAGATTGGAAACATTTATTACTCGCTCGGTTTCAGTCACCATGGCTGAAGCTGCTGAAACGGTGGCTTCTTTGTCACGAAATTTTTCAGCATTAATTTCCAAAACTTTTTTTGTTTAGTAGTTTCGACGCCTCTATTTTCCCACTGCCTGTTGGAATGCTTCAACATATATGTCTCTCACCAGGAATCCATTATAGATAAGGCATTACCGCTACTGATTTTATTTCAATTACGATACGGTACTGTATTTTACCATTTGCCACAGCAATTTACAGATTCATCTTCAATTCAGTCGCTGCCATGAAAGCGAATCAATAAAATTACGTGCTGAGCGTGGAGTGCGAGAATCTTTATAATATCTTATTACACTTCTTTCCTGTCAAGTAGTATAAAGCGCCTTAGAAATTATATGTATATTTGACAATATTCCGCCGCTTTGGGTGCTTCATTTATGAAAAACAGAGATTTTTTCTGGATTTATCAAATATTTCAGATGGATAGCGCCAAGTCGCGAATTATAATGCAAACTTGCCTAAGTTAGTACAACAAAAGCAGTTGTGCACGACAGTTATTATACATGAATGTAATATAAAATGAAACACATATACCTCATTCCCTCCATACGTGATTCTGAATAGCTCTCGAACATGAAAATATTTCCCAGTGCACCAAATACCCAGTTACAAAACTTGCCGGAACTGGTACCTCAGTGGTAAGCATCCTGTCTACTGATCTAAAAGTGGTTCGACTCCCGCTACCGGTGAAGTTTGTAAAAATAAAAAATGTAGATAAAATCCTCTACAGAATTCCATCATTTAGAAGTGAGTGGGTCCCATGTTACTATGATGTGTAGCATGTAAAAGATCCCTTGCTAGGGTTGAAACTCCTTAGTGTCGGCAAAATTCTAAATAAAACGTTGACCATTGTTACATTATCAAACTGATTTAACGACACTCACGGATGAGTGAGTGCCAAATACTTAACAAGTCCGGAAAACGTCCACACTTACCCCGGAAATCGTATGAAACAGGCTAAAGGCCGCTGCTCGAATACGCTCAGGGAGTTGGGCGTGATCCTAAAACGGTACAACACAGGGCAAGCGTGTCGGTATGTATAGGATGTTACAAAATAAATGGACGCCACAAGATTCGATCGGGGTCAACCCACGCTTAACAGAACCTTGAAAGCCAAACGGGGCAGAAATACTCAAATACTGACTTTGGGGAACAACCTCGTAGCGACAGCGAGTCGACCTACCTACAACACTCAAGGACCGCTCACCTTACATCGATCTTGACATAAAGACGGGATCACCCTGTAAATAAAACATGCACACGTACCAGGGATAATCATACGACATGTGTAATTTAGCGGCGTATTGAATTAGTTGCACACAAATGAGATGTAAAAATACCTCGTTTTGAATAGCTCGGCCTTGGTGCGGGAATGTTGAATGTTACAAGCGGCGGCGATATGTCACTACGGCTGTCATTTGATTTGAGTCAGGTAAGACTCGAAAACGTCCAGAAAATTCCTCTTCTATTTATTCGGGCACGGCGGTGTAACGCCCTTCGGCGACCACACCACTGATTTTGGTTGCTCACAAGAAGAATCCCGTTACAAGCAACGGATATATAAGCTAAACAAGCTAGCGTAAAAACTGTACGAGCAGCCACGGCGAATTTAAGACCTCCACACATAAGCTCCACGAAACAGTCACTCACGCCGTTTGTCGGGCACCGTGTGTCTCAAAAAAAATTAACAAAACGCAATCAACACGGCCTCTCACCGAAGCACGAAGCGCCGGGGGCGACGAACTTACCCTCACATGACTGTACTGTCTCGCGGCCGAAGACGGAATCCCCAAACACAGACGCTCAACGGAACTTCGCGCTCAAACTCGCTCTCTGAGACGTGCAGGTGTGGCCAATCACAGCGCAAGCCGCGTCAGACCCGACAACGCGTGATCGATAGCAAGAGACAGAAGTAAAAATTATCCTGCTTGCTCTCATGGACTATATTTTTTAATAACTTGAAAATAAACGTTCTTACAACCGATGGTTCAAACAGCTACATGAAACAATGATGTAGAGATTAGCGCGGTACGCTAAACCATTAAAAGCCAAAGCCACTTGCGTGCTTGAATTTTTGTTTGATGCGAAAAGCTGAAGCGTAATGCGATAAACTATGACTGAAATTGCCCCGATATACAGGTAGACTAGCCACCTCTGTCCCAAAACTGTACGAGATAGTTATGTAGCTATAGAAATCGCAGAGAAATGAAATGGCCTGACACCATATGACCAAAGCAGTCGGTGTACGTGATACGTGCTTTTTTCACATTTTTTATCATTTCCTTCTCTTTTACGCTGTTTTTCCATAGGTATATTTATGTTTCACTATCAATATGTCATCCGCGTACATTAGGTCTTGTGTCATTATTGGCTTTAAGTTGTAGTGCCCTAACCTTGTTCTTTCCATCTCATCCTTGCATTCTTTTATTATGTTGTCCATATATACCACGAGTAGCAATGTGGGTTTTACAGAAGGCGAGGTCAATCAAAGATGCGAACTAGCCAAGGTTACTATAAAAAAACTAACCAAAATCTGGCGAGGTAAACACATATCGATCGAACTTAGAAAACGTCTAGTTTACTGCCTCGTTTCTCCCGTTTTGACCTATGCATCAGAATCGTGGATCATGGGACAAAGTAAAAGAAGGAAAGTTGGTGCAACAGAGATGTACTGTTGGAGTAGAATGGTTCGCATACCTTGAACCGCACATCGAACAAACGTGTCCATACTCGGTGAGCTTAATATCCAAGAAAGGCTCTCCGCAACCATTCGAGCCAAATACTTAGATTTTTTGGACATGCTATGAGACTAGAAGCATGTATGGAGAAGCTCATTATACAAGGAAAAGTGGAAGACAAAAAATCCAGACGACGTTCACTAACTCGATGGATCCACCAAATGGTCCAAATTACTAACAAAACCATTCCACAGACTAGTCAATGAGGAGCATGATAAAAAAATATAAAAAAGGACAATTGACGACGCCCGCGCAGCACTGACTACTATGTTGCAATTGGAGAATAAGGACTAAATAGAAAAAGAGAAAGAGATATCACGAGTAGCAGTGGGTTTAGGCGGTCGTCTTGTTTAACTTCTTTTTCAATTCTAAATTCTTCAGGCTTTTGTCCAAGATCTAGAATCCCCAGGAAGATCTATCTGTTATTATCTAAATCTTTTTCTATTATTTGTCTGCTCGAGTATATATAGTATTGCGTTTGTTTTTCTGGGCGAGAGGCAGCTCGTCTTCTTATTGGTTTTTAATTTATTGCGGTACTTAGTCGTTTCTCTATGACTTAGGAGTACATTTGCGACGCAACTAGTTGCAAACATATTGCTCTATAATTTCACTCTTTGTTGTTTCGTATTTTTCATAAATATGAACTACAATATTTCTTTCCCAGTTGGTTGACAACCGTATGGTTGTCCATGCTTGTTGAAATATTTTCTGCAGCCAGTTACTTATCGCCGCACCTCCTTCTTTTAATTGCTCTGGTTCAACGTTGTTTTTTCTTGACGTTTTACCGCTTCTTGTAGTCTTTATAGACATCTTAATTTCTTCTTTTGTGTTATTATTTTCCTCATCGTTTCTATTTTTCTTGTTCATTCTTTTCTGTTTCTGTTACTCGTTCTACATTTTTCCTTTCGTTTTTAAAGTTGGTCTCGTAATGTTCCCTCCAGGTTTTTAGGACTCCGATTGTTGTCTCAAGCTCTCCTGTTTTTGGTTTTTATATTTCGTATGGTTTTGCTTGCTTCAACTTCAGTTGTTTGATCATATTTCTATGGCTTCACGAAATAGAAAAACATCCAAATAATATCAGCAGGGAAGATGGCTTTAAGCTTAGTAAAACGTCGACCCCTGTGATACACGATCTAAAGCATTACAACCACCGTGCGTCATACGGCCACGCCCCACAGACTACGTTTCATTCGGACGACCAACCAGCGTTACGCCACTCCGCGCGCCTGGCACGGAGGACTATAAATAGCTCCACACCGACCTTCGGTTCTTAGTGCGACTTTCACTCTGATGATGCAAGCTGCAAAGTCTTGCGAAACGTTAGTGAATATGGATGCACGAACAGCAAAGCGGCCAAATCTGCCTAAGTATCCTCGTTCTCAAGATACTCAAACAACACGAGCCACCAAAGAGCATGACCATCGCGCGAGTTTTTGATTGACTTCACAAGGTGCAAGGCACATTAAGCCAGAAAATGCTGGGTGTTCATATACAAATACTACGCGGTTTATGCCAAAATTCCATGTTAAGATGAATGTAGATTGCAGACATTGGCCATACCAGTAACATCATATAAAGATGAAACTAGAGCGGAAACAAACAGAACAAAACAACTTCTTCGTACAGCAGAGGTCAACATTCTCAGGAAAATAACTGGAAAATCAAGACAGGACAGAGTAAGAAATAAAACCATCGAGGTGTGAAGTAATAGATGTAATAAAATGTTAAGAAACCGAAGACAGGATTGGAATTACCATGTTACAAGAGGTGATAATAAAGGACTATTAAAAATAGATCATCAATAAAGAAACACCCGGAAAACCGTTGAAACAATGAACACACAGCTGGATCTCACAACAACAGAAGACGCTCCATAAAAGGATAATATAAGTATATGAAAAATACGTTACAACCTAAAATAAAAGGATGTAGGTGTGTTGCGGAATGCCTTGGTAACAGGAGACTCGTGTTTTGCATTTCAAGTACTTATTCTGTGATGTAGGTATGTGAACCATGAGGTATCATCAACATCATTATTACACAGCCTGTATTGTCCAAAGTGGATGTAGGCCTCTTTTAGTCTATGCCATTTCTTTAGATTTTGTGCTGGCTGAATCCAATTAGACGTAACACGTCTATTATTATTATTTCCAACTTGTTAGAGGTTCCCCCAACTTCTACACTTTTTCACCCTAAGGACTATCGTTTCCTCTTGGAACCGCTTCCGCATTATTTCAAGGGCTGCCGGCGTCACTTATCTCGTACTATTTAACCTAAGTCTTAACCGTGTGTAACTGGAACGCTCGGGCCCGGAGTCGAACTCTCGCCCGGGCGTTCCGTGCTCTCCTGTGGTCTCTGCTGCAGTAGCGGAAACCACTCACCGAGGTCTCCCACGACTAAATACGTCTGGTCTAGGGTGCCATTTTATAATTATTCCTCTATTTCATCAACTATCGCCAATATTTGCCACGTGTCCAGCTCAATTTTATTTGAGAGCAGCTATTCTCTCCATGGTATCTATTACCTAAATTTTTCTTCTATCAACCTGGTTTGTTACTCGGTCTTTCAGTGTAATATTTAAGATGAACCGCTTCATAGCTCTTGAATTCTGCTAATTGTTCTTTTTGTGAGTGTCAGAGTGTCTACCCCATAAGGTACTATGGCTGACCTTATTTGAAAACGTCTGCCATTAATTTGCCAAAAGCAGTGCGTGCTAGGTTTATTCTTCTTCTAATTTCGATTGTTCTATTGTCTTGTTCTATCCTGATTTTATGTCTCCAATATTTATGCGATGTTAGTTGCTCGACATATTATCATACAGAGTGATTTTTAAAAAACTGAATTGCAATAGACCCTTGATACCCCGAATCAGTGGTAGTACTGAAATGCATTGTCAGTCTATATCAAATTTGAGATTAGTAGGCTAGGTTTTGTTTGTCATTTGACACACACTGACGCAAAACTTAACCTGCAAATCTTGAATTTGACATAGACTGACAATACACTTCAGTACTGCCAACAGATTCAGGCTATCCAGGGCCTGCTGCAATCAAGTTTTAAAAAAATCCCTTTGTAGTTGCTTAAATGGGAGTTCGAGCACTGCCGTAAATAGCTTTGGAGAAATGTTGTGGCTTTGACGTACTACTGTAGTCTTCGTTTGTATCTTTTGATATTTCCTTGTCGAGCTGTCTATATTCGCGTGTGGTTCATTCTGTTATGTATCTCTTATTTACCAGGGTTCTTGTATTATTACTTCGTTTATCCGTCGTTGCACTTTGTTTTGAACAGCATTTATCCACAGCTACTTTCAAATTTGAGATCGTTGTGTCGTTTATCTCTTCCCCTATGTCTTCTAAGTTTTGCAAATTTTTGCTAATAATTGATTATTCAGCGGGCTTGTAGGAGTATCCAGTTATTAATTCTTTTTCTAGTCTATTAATTTGCGTTTTCTTTCCTTATATCAATCTTAACGTTTGCTCATACTGTAACGTTTCTCTCAGATTTTAAATGCGAATTAATCATATTCTAATATTATGGGCATTTAAAATTTGCAGTTTTCAACAATAAAAAGATCCAGTCCGCTCGAGATTGCAAGTTCGTCGTTATGCTCGGTTGAAACGACAAATCGTCCAGTGCGCATTTACCCCTACCCCTACTGTAGATGACCATTTCTGTAAATCGGACATCAAATTACCTACTAATTAAATAAAAAAAGATAACTTCGGCCGTAGAAGCGCTGTAGGGTAAAATTGCGAATGTGAATTCGCCCTCTTCGGCGCAGGTGCATTACAAAGTAGTTTAAGTCTGTCGAACTTGCTAGGTTATTTGCAGTCGTTGTTATTGTTGTAATACTCTATACCGATAATAGATTAAAAAAAATATGCTTCAACGTTAAATCAATGACTATCACGGTTTGGAGCGCACCCAATACTAAAAATTTTGTGCATTTTGGAGTGCACCTAGACCACAGCGATTTAGTGTAGCAAGACCTGCAGCTGTTTAGGAAGCCATAGATTTAAGTTAACCACATTGTTATTGTATTACTTTCATGTCCTAGTAGGTGGAATAAAATAATCACAATTCAAAAAGAAGTCAGCATAGAGTTATTCAACAGTATCGCCCATTTCAATTATTCTAAAAGTTGCTGTCGCTAAGTAACAATGCAGAATTCTTAACCTATTTTCCGCCTTTTCAAATAAATGATAACGCTATACTGAGCGTAAAATTTGAATCATCCTGTACATTAACAACTTAATACTACTTCTTTAATTGAAACAATTGCAAGTGTCCAAACATTTTTTAAACTACTGAAAATAAGCATGTTTCTACAAGAAATGTTCAAAGAGGCCAATTTAATTTGAGAACAAAAATTGTATTTTAATTAGGTTCTCTGTCCGTTATTTGCGCAGCAGTAAAAGTTAATTTTTAAGCTGTTTATTTTTCTCCGTAATTCCAGTTTTTGTATTCAATTTGGAGCAGAAATTTAAACTCTAGCGTAAAATCAAGCCAAGAATTGTGTATTTAATTAGAAGCAGCCTGTGGCCCATATATCGATGTAATTGGGAGCGCAGGTC